>CAUYRB010019510.1:0-35034 GCA_963574695.1 Propithecus perrieri
CTGTAATCCTAGCACTCTGGGAGGCCGAGGCAGGCGGATTGTTTGAGCTCAGGAGTTCGAGACCAGCCTGAGCAAGAGCGAGACCCCGTCTCTACTAAAAAATAGAAAGAAATTAATCGGCCAACTAAAAATATATAGAAAAAATTAGCCGGGCATGGTGGCACGTGCCTGTAGTCCCAGCTACTCAGGAGGCTGAGGCAGTAGGATCACTTAATCCCAGGAGTTTGAGGTTGCTGTGAGCTAGGCTGACGCCACGGCACTCACTCTAGCCAGGGCAACAGAGTGAGACTCTGTCTCAAAAAAAAAAAAAAAAAAGTGTTTGGTGCTAGGATTTTGTTTTTGAGAAGAGTTTATGCTTTGTGTAGGCTTATTATTTTTGTTACTTTATTAGTTCAAATAGACGTTTTGCACGGTTTAATTTTATATGAAGCATTTGTCTTCAAATAAAAAGATGTTTTAGAAAACTGAACTTTGGAATACTACAGATATTATTAACATTTGACACATATTGAACCAGATAGTCCCTAGTGTTCAAAACATTCTCTGTTATTATGTTAGATTTCTTGGGTGCATATATTAAATTTTTCACAGCAGATGACTGCTGCCAGGGCAAGGTAAAAGGTACAAGTCAATCCAATATCTAATATGCCATAATGTATCCAATGTCACAGTTCAAATAAGTAGAAAGCCTAGGGAAGAAATGGAAATATGGACAAAATAAATTTAATTCCATTTGACATACATTTTATATAAAACGAGTCATATACATATGTACATAAAATGTTGTGAATATAATAGTTTTAAGTGTATAACTGAGTATGTATATACATTTTCCCCCGTAGGTGGACATGTCAAAAGAACATTAGTATATGGAATAAGAAGGAACTATGAAGATGGAAATTCTAGAAAATAGCCCCTTCTAATGTCTTTGCTCTGAGTAGGCTATAACTTAAACCTAGTGTGACTGATTTATTTTATCTGTTTGAATAGAATGAAGAAAAAAGTTGTTGTGATTTTCAGGTAGCTGGTCTCCATGTGGAATATTTTTTATTCTCCCATTTCTACTTTCCTAGTCTGTGTTTGCACTTGCTACCTTCAGAAGACAAAATGTACAATCCTAAACACAGATTTGACATGTACCAATTGCTACACAGCAGAGATTATATACCCCATGAGACACTTTCTAAAAATTCTGAATTGCTGGGCATCTTCTAGCAGCTCTTCAACTTCATCTGAAGCAGGACAGATTTCTTTGTTAGGTGTGATGGAGTGTGATGGAGGTGAGCTAGTGTACCACCAGCATCCGAAAATTGTATACATGGTCACAAGCCAAATAAGGACGTTTCAGTCAATGACAGACCACGTATACAGTACGGTACCACGTATATGGTACAGTGGTCCCATAAGATTATAATATTGTATTTTTACTGTACCTTTTCTATGTTTAGATACACAAATGCCTACCACTGTGTTACAATTGCCTACTGTATTCAGTCCAGTAACATGCTGTACAGGTTTGTAGCCTAAGAGCAATAAGCTATACCATGGATCCTAGGTGGGTAGTAGGCTGTGCCATCTAGGTTTGTGTAAAGCGCACTCTATGATGTTCACACGATGACAAAATCACCTAATGATGCATTTCTTAGAACATATCCCTGTTGTTAAGCAAAGTGTTATTATACTTTCTCAGAGATATGAAACAGTGAGTAAACACGATTAAGCAGAAGAAGAGACAAGTTGAGCCTTAGCATTCAGTTAATTGTAGTAATTTGTAGTAATTAAAAGAAGAGCCAAATTTCAAAAGTAGAGGAAATTGTAATGAAAGGGGGAGAATTAGTACTAGAAATGAAAAGTCCTGAACATATTGTGGTTGGTTTCATTATCAGAGAAGAGTGAAGGTGAAAAAAAAAAAAAAGCCTAAAGAGTGAATAAAAAAAAAATGACACAAGTTATTTTATGTCTTTTCCAAACTTAAGTTTAGGAAAAAAAATTTTAAGAGTAAGATTTGTATAAATAAAAGAAAGACTACCAAATTACACCAACTATTCTTTGACTCCTTCGGTAGGCTTGATCATGATCTCCTGCTCTCTAGAAAAGAGAATGGGCTATGTAACCTTTCAGGTTCTTTCTGGGATGTTTTGTGACACCAGATGAGAGGGTTTATTTTCTCACATCAATCAATCTTCCCACACCAACTGGATGTCCAGTAGTACAATTCAATTCAATTCTGACACTAACCGTCGGGATTTAGCTCCAACACCACAGATTAAGGGTTCGGTCCCACAAGACTGTTTTCTACTTCAGACACCAGCCACAAATAGGGTGCCCAGGTTAACCCACATTTCTGTCCAGTTGACTACAAATTCAAGGGTTCCCACAACCCCCTTCAGGCTCAAAAATTTTTTAGAATGACTCACAGAACACAGGGAAGTGTTTACTATTACTGGTTTATTATAAAGGATACGACTGAGGAATAGCCAAATGCAAGAGATACACAAGGCAAGATGTTGGGGGGAGGGACTGTGCAGAGCTCCCATGCCCTCCATGAGGTGCCACTCTCTCTGAACCCTGTTGTTTAGGGCCTTTATGGAGGTTTCAATACATATTAATAGACATGATTGATTAAATTACTGGCCATTGGTGATTGAACTCAACCTGCAGCTCCTCTCCCCGCTGGGGTGGCCTGAAAGTTCTAATTCTCTTATCACATGGTTGGTTCCTTTGGCTACCAGCCCCCATCTTGAAGCTATCTAGGGGCTCACCTAGAGTTAGCTCATAAACTCAGGTGTGATTAAAGGGGTTCCTTATGAATAAAAAAAGACACTCCTATCACTCAGGAAATTCCAAGAGTTTTAGGAGATCTGTGCCAGGAACTGGAGACAAAGAACAAACATATTTATTATACCACAGAACCAAATCATAAAGCCCTTCGCATAAGCTAACTCAGTTCCTCAGGGGATTGACTCCTCTTCAGAGACCAAATTAGGCTTTTGGAATTATTGAAAAGCAATGCTTCTTATCTTTTGCAGGAGTTGCAAAGAAATCAATACTCTACAACTTATAAACAACATATTAGCAAAGCAAAATATTGCAGTCTTAATGAGCTTAAAATGCAAAGATTGTCCTCCAGTTAGTAGAAATAGTTTGTGCACATTTAATTTTACCTTCTCTGTATCTTGAACACCCGTGTGATTAACATGGGAGTTTTGCTCTTAATTGAATTCATATATAAAAGTGTCACATGCCCACATTTTATCGAATGATCTCCCCCTCCTCCGCCTCCTCCTGAAGGGTGCTTTCACTCCATTCTGAAGAATGGTGGTTATTCTTTCAATGCTGACAGCCATGAGAAAGAGCTTGCTGTGAGAGCTTTCTTAGGTATCTCCTTGTGAACTTACAGATGCATTTCCCTGGTCTCCTCTTTTGGTGCTCACAGGAGGGCATGGCCAAGACAGTACAAGTCATAAATGCTTAGGATACTTTTTTTAAAAAAAACAGATTAAAATATCCATGTAGTAGGCAAATAATGCCCTCCCCCACCCCCCCAAAAAAGATGTCCTCGTCCTTATCCCTAGGATTTGTGAATATGTTACCTTACATGGTAAAGGGGGATTAAGATAGCTGAACGGCACACAGGGAGATTATCCCGGGTTATTTTGGTGGGCTCAATGTAATCACAAGTTCTAAAAGTGGAAGGGGGAGACAGGAGGTCAGAGTGATGTGATATGAGAAGGACTTAACCCACCATTGCTGGTTTGAAAACGGAAGAAAGATGACACGAAGTGGGGAATGCAGGTGGCTTCTATAAACTGGAAAAGGAAAAAAATAAAAAGATGGCTATCTCATAGGGCCTTCAGAAGGGAACTCAGCTCTTCCGACACATTTATTTTACCCTGTGAGACCCACGTTGGACTCTAACCTACCGACTAAGATAACAAATTGGTGTTGTTCCAAGCCACAAAGTTTGTGGTAAATTTTTACAGCAGCAATAGAAAACTAATACAATCTGGAATTGTGTTTGAACCAACAATTCTCAAACAAACCTGTTTTCCCATTTCTGGACAGCAAATGGTTCCAGTCTAAGAGAAAGTTTAGGTTTGCACAGGGAGGAGCCCATGGTCGTCCTCTTTTTCCTTTCACCGTGTGTACCAGTGAAACGTCAAATGAAATTAATAAAGGAAATGTGGAAACCTGCCTTGTAGTAAAAGTATATACTTTATAGAGAATTAAAAATACCACCACTGTGTTCTTAGGTTAATTCTTAGAAATTCCTTCAGTATTAAGAGACCAACAATTTTATTAGAATCCTTCATTCATACCTGTGTGCCTGTGTCATGTACATAAAATAAATTACAAGATGGTCTTACGATTTGTAGAAACTCTACCTAATTCTTCATGTAATTTAGGTTTCATGTAACCAAGTTTTTTTTTTCTTTTCCTTACCAAAGTTTAAGAGTAGAGAAACCTCAGGGGCTAATATATGAATTAACCTTTGTGTCAAAAGTTACCAAGAATATGTTTTTACTCTCTTTAACACTTGTTCCTCGGCCATGCACGCTTCTAATAGTGTAGCACTGTTCAACCTCTCTAAAATTCCACACCATGAAGAAGTATGGTGGCAACTAAACAACTAAAAACTATACTTGTTATCTATTTCCATATATAAACTGCTTGAGGGCAGGGATTTATTCTTATCCCTAATGCCAAGTATCGTGCCTAACACTTAACAGGTACTCAATAAATATTTGTTAAATAAAATGTTAAATAAAAAAAATTGTGCTAAGGCAGCAACAAATAATATTTTCAACAAAGTATCATGTTATTTACTTTAATATTTTTCCCTGCTTTCTTAATCCCATAGGGCCATGTTATGGACTACTAAACTTGAAGTGAATCACTTGCCAAAAGATCACTGTGAAAAACTGTGCAAAAATGAATAACAATGCTTCCAGTTCAGTGCTGCTCAGTCCTGTTTCCTAAAATATACAAGCCAGCATTCCCTGAAGGAGATTAAGGCAAATTTAAAACAAAAACAGAAATCAGAAAAAATTAACTTTAAGCACTTTGAAAGTATGAAGAAAATGTTGTCTTTAAAATAATATCACTGTGAAAGACTGTGTGCCACAATTTCTCTTAAAAAAGAAAAAAATAATTTCTGTTATAATCACTTTATGATTACTTAGCTTTTTCAAAAGGATACTTTATTATTCAAAGAAGAGAAATACTCTTAATCAATTGGCTAGAGCTTTGATCTGCTCACAAGGGGCGAGTTTATCCCAAAGTTAGAGGACTAGGTCTGATCCTGTACTACACTAAAGTCATCGATACCCTTCATTGTGGGGTTTTGTCTGCTTTCTGTGGACCCTGTGAAATTGCTCCTAAGAACTGAGTGACAACTAGAATAGCAGACACTTAATTACTTATTGAAACCCTGAGGAGGGTTATTTGATTTACCCTGAAACAAGGGTTGATCTCAAGATTCTACAGTGCATAGGGACATTGTTTTCCAATCATTCAACATCCGGAATTTGGGCAGTCATTTGTGCTTGGTGTGGGGCTGTCCAGAAGTTGGTGTTGTATGGGGAGAGCTAAGCAAAGGGTAAATGTGGTCTCATGGCAGCCTATGATGCTTGGTGAGGCTATACCCAGTTATAACAAAAAATTACCCAAACAGAGGAAACCCTAAAGTCTTACAAGTCTTGTTTGTAAATTATTTGTTGCCCATTTGGCCTTCAGTTTTGTTCTAGCAATGCCATTCCCAGAAGCACATCAGGCATACAAAGTGTTTCGTATTAATAATGAAGTAAAAAGTATAACATGAATATTTGGACAAATATTTAGGTTTGCACAAAGGTGCTTTTCACAAAAAGGTGAGGATAAATATTTTGATTAATGGCTAACAGTTTTCAAAAGTATAATGTTAGAGGTCAGTGTCTTCTTGAAAGCCGTGTCTCCCTGGACCATGAATCTTCCATTTGCCATTCTGTTACTGTGTTTTTCTCCCTTTTTTTTTTTTAGCCAGCTTGGCTCAACTAATCTTAGAGACTCATTCTCACCAGATGATCCCTAGACTCAGTTCAATAATTGACATTTCTGGAAGGAGTGTCTGCTTTTCATTCCATCTCCTCTGGGCCATCAAGCCACCCATAATGAGGGGAAAGGGTGGGAAGGAGTAAGAAGGAGAAGAGTTAGTCCCATTGGCACAAGGGCTTTATTGATTCTTTCTGCTGAGCCTGTAAAGCTGGGTTATCAGGTTTTGAAACAGTGAAGAGAAAGGAGCCTTTGGGATTGGGGCTCAGACCAAGAGGCAGTCAGAGCTGGTATAAAAGGGACTAAGATAATAGAAAGGAAGAACAGGAGCCTGGGAGGTCTGGTCTGCTGGCCAGTTCTGGCTCCCTGCACCAACATTCAGGCTCTCGGGCTGGGACCATGTCCTGGTGAAGACTATAGTTAAAGCCCTTGGAGGGCCTGGGGGCCTTAAGGCTGGTGGTGTTGTCTCTGACAGTGTGGCTCTAACTGACCTTGGTCCAAAGTTAACCTTTCAGTGCCCAATCAACACATTTCTCCATATAGACCTTGAAAAAGGAATGACCCAGACCTCAAACATAGGTTTGTATTTGAGAGTTAAATCATGATTTGTCAGTGACATATTTTAATTAAATAGACAACATAACTCTGAAGGCTGATTCGTGTGAAATACGAGCCTATTGAGAAGCGTATATGTCTTTCCTTACCTCTGAACATTTAGGAGTCCTGTTACATAATTTTAAAAGCTGGATTTGAGAGATAATCTAGGATATTTACAGAATACATTAAATTTCTTCATCAATGTAGTTATGAAAGTGAATATTTCTCTGAAATGACTCAAAAGTAGTCGTTTCTAAATCAACCCGAACACTGCTTTGCATCTGGAAATTGATGAAAAAAAAAATGAGATCATGTGTAATGATTAATCAAATGTAAATCCTATAACCTGAAAAATCAGAATTACTGACATTTTTTAAATAGCTTTTTTGATTTATTTCTCAGTCATTCACTTCTCATTCTGTTTCCATATTTGGCACTTTGGTAAATGTCAGCGATGCCTCTGATGTCATTCATGTGCTGGTGTATCTCTAAAGTGAACAATTATCTTCTATCCCTTGTGGATTTGTTTAAATCTCTTTTCCCATCTGTCTTTCTACAATGCATTAATTCTACATTCCTAATTCCCGAAAAGCAACCAACACAGTTTTAAACCATGTTGCTATCCAATTCAAATTGTATTTCTGATGATTTGATTAAAAACTACAAAGAACTACTTTCAACAAAAGCTTCTTATAGTGAAACACAAACATTTGTGAAGCGGCCGTGCAGTACTTAACCTGCACTCACAGCTTTAGAGGGAAATATATTGGAGAGAGGAATTAATCACAAACTAAATCCCACCCCTGGGCCTCCTTCTACAATCCGTCAAGGAGGTTTAAATGTGCAGTGGCTTCTCTACAATTGAATCTTAGCTACACATCCCAGCTTCCAATGTCTCATAAGAAAGCCAAGAGATTTTTATTTAACAAAGATAGAAGAAGAAAAACAGTAACATCAAGTCAACATTAAAATCATCATAACAAGAGAATCTGAAAAACAGAGACTCATTTGCAAATCAATCCTTAGAGTCTTCCCCTTACGATTAAAATCAAAATTACACATATTGTGATGTGTAAAGAGGTTAACTTTTTTGACATTTGAGTAATGATTTGGTAGTTCTGAAATATTTGCAACCACTTTATTATTTATACACTCTCAAAGTTTGGAGATTTCTACTTTGGATGGTGTATGTCTAAAAAACAGTTTTCTCTGGGCCAGGGAACAAATCAAATAATTTTTATTAAAAGTGAACTTTTATGCCTAGAACTTTAAATTCTGAAATCTGTGTAGAATAAGAACTACAGACAGTTCTCTGCTTTGCTAGTAACACATGCTGTTCTGTGCAACAAAAACATGAGAGTGTTTCCACTGGCCGAGCATGAGCTTGTGAAGAAGTTGGAGTATTAAAGACATTTTTCTCCTCTGACACTCACAAGGAATAACGTCTCATGCTTTTTTACATAGGAGATGCGACGTTTAATGGAATAAATAAGGCAATGAACTATGAGCACTTGCAGCATTCAGTTTCTATGTCACGTTTTTCACCACTGTGGATAACACATCAGATTGCAGAGAAAAGTGTTCCCTGGCTTACTAGGATATGCCCTTTAAGGCTCACATCTAGATAATTTTAGATACTTTGATTTCATTATAGAAATTCCTAGACTACTTGTGGGATAAAACAAAAGCTAAGACCATATTGAATTTCAACGATCTGAATTAACAGAAAATAAAGATAAAATGCCTTTCTATTTAAGAACATGATGATGTTTTAATTGTTATAGTATTTGGCATGCCTAACGTATACAATCCTTGACATTCATATAATAACAAAAGAAAGTTGTTTGGGATTTTTCTTTTATTTCCTAGTGTCCCCTTTCCTCTCTAGTATTTCTCCCACCCCTACCTCAGCCTTGGCCTTTAGCCCTCCTCCCACTTCTTCATCCTTCTGTAAAGAAAAACCCTGTGCAACGAAGGGATCCGAATAAAAATGCCTCGTTTCTATACGGATGGGCCAAGGCTGCCTATTACCTAGCTATGATGAACGGACCACCATCGTTGTGACAACTGATGTAGATGCCTCCAGGGTAAAGCAAAGGTTTACATATTACACAAGCAATTTAACTGTTTTCTAAACATATTGCCAAGACAGTGGGAGTTGGCAGCCCACACTGTGTTTTAGGTTTTGGAGACTGGGATTAGAAGTGACTGTTGATTATGAACCTTTTTATTTGTCTTCTATGAACTACAAGCAACCTAGTAACCCAAGAAAGAATTCTTCACAGCACTTAAACTTGTCTTCCTCGCGTCCCAAGATTGCATACACAAATCACTTGACAAAAGTATAAGACTCTTGTGCATAGATAACCACACAAGACAATTGTCTTGTTCTAACCCTTAAAGAGTTCCACAAAGTGAAATGTTTTATAATCCTTTTTTGTGCAATAGGCAAGGAAGAAAAGAAAAGAGGTTGGGCAAAGATTATCCAAAAGAAAGAAAGAGACTCTTTTGGGGTTCCAGTTGAAACACAATAAAGAACATAATTAACTTCACAATTCTTTGTGTTTTTCATTTGATTGCAGGGAGGAGATGAAAGAGGACTGCTAAGCCTTGCATTCCATCCCAATTACAAGAAAAATGGAAAGCTGTATGTGTCTTATACCACCAATCAAGAACGGTGGGCTATCGGGCCTCATGACCACATTCTCAGGGTTGTGGAATACACAGTATCCAGGTATCACTAAAATGCATCAAAGCATAAAAACTTTTAAATCTAATTCTCTCGTCGTCTCTTCGTAAGTGTTTTATTTAGAAGTTACAAATGATTAGCCATAAAGTAGCAATAATTAAATCATAATCTCCACCTTGCTTAAAACCCTGTCTTTAAGAGAAAGTGAGAAAAAATGACGGCTTTAGCACTTTTCCTCAATTATCTTTCAACTTAAATACTACTTCTGAAACTTAGAAAATAATGTACTTTTTTAGTAATTTTTATTAGCTTCATTTCAACTCTATGTTTCCTTGTTTTCCCGCGAGGTGTTTGCATCCCTCTTTGTATACTATTGACTTTTCCGTGGATTCACCTTATATCTTTAATAATCATGGTATTGTTTTCTCCCCACATTGTAGGAAAAACCCCCATCAAGTTGACTTGAGAACAGCCAGAGTATTTCTGGAAGTTGCAGAACTCCACAGAAAGCACCTGGGAGGACAACTGCTCTTCGGTCCTGACGGCTTTTTGTACATCATTCTCGGCGATGGGATGATCACCCTGGATGATATGGAAGAAATGGATGGCTTAAGGTAAAAGACTAACGGTAAACAGGCTCCTCTTGATGTTAAAATGTTTTCAGTGCCAGGAGGAAAGACCCGAGCCAGTGAGTTAGGAACCACCTTTGAATTGGTTAAATATTTAACTTTTGTGGTCAATGTCTGCATTTGTGAAATGAAGAGGAATTCAGTAGTATGCTGATGTTATATTTCATTTTATAATAAACGAGTTACTGTTGTGTAGTTCTCTGCTGTGGGGCCGCCCCGGTTACACACGGCACTGAGAGGCAGCGGCCTCTCGTGCTTCATGGTGCCTCTTGACGCTGCAAAATGGGCCAGCAGAGCTTCCTGGGGGAGGTAAAATACATAGATCGCCAAAAAGAAAAGAGGACAGATGCAAGAACAACAGTGTACTGCGGATGCCACAGTCCTTGGCCACCATCAGGCTGTGTCTTGGTTCGGTCACTCGTCTGGAACTAAACTGCCTCTAGGTTTCATTTCCCACCAAATGCCATTTGGAACTTAATAATTTTTTTTCAAATAAGGGAATGATTCTTTTATATGTAGAGCTCCCTCACCACGTTTAGTTTAGGTGAACTCTATAACTGAAATGGAGAGAGCTGATGCCGTCCTCCAATTTCTCAGTGATTTCACAGGCTCCGTCCTACGACTGGATGTGGACACAGACATGTGTAATGTGCCTTATTCCATCCCAAGGAGCAACCCCCACTTCAACAGTACCAACCAGCCCCCCGAAGTGTTCGCTCACGGACTCCACGATCCAGGCAGGTAAGAACACAAGTCTGTCTTCTCACTTGCTTTAAAGCCAGGTGGGGATTTGGGAGTTGGAAAAAGAAAGAGGATGTCCAGGCGTAGAGCGGCCAAAGGTGGTATCCAAGGAAGTACCTCTAAAATCATACCAGGTCGTTATCCAAGTGAGTATTTAGTACTCTTTCTTCTGTTAAAGTGAAAACCAGATTGAGGAGGCAGTTTGGACAAGGAAAAGGACAAAAGAAAAATTCACCTTAAAATTTACAGGGATCATTCAATAAATAGTGTTGGACTAGGGCAATAACTAAGACTTCAATCTGAACAATCTAGAGTGATAAACCTTTTGATTTGTCTCCCTAAATCCCTCAAAATCTTAAGTTCCTTATATATTAAATGGCAGTAATAATAACTACCTTGCAAAGATGCTGCAATGATTAAATAAAAATCTATAAGTAAAGCACCGAATATTGTGTCTGGCCCGCGGTAGGTTTTAAATAAATTACAGTTGTTATTATCATAGCTCCATTTAATGTAAGATGATGCAATGTTAATTTGCAAGGACTTGAGCTAAATGTTAACTTTTTTTTTCACATGAAAAAATTACAAATACTAAAGGAACTTATATTGCCTGCTTGCTATACTATAATGAACCAAAAGAAAGAGAAACTAAGAAGTATGTAGAGTGAGAAATTTTGGGTACACTTTAAAAAATGCTATGAAGTATAATATAGCAATTTCAATCTATGGTCTATTGTTCATACTAAGGAATATCTGGCCACATTCATTCATTTACTAGCTAAGTTATTATTGCTATTTAATGTTTATTGAGTGTTCACTATGTGCAAGGTGAATATTTCTCAAACTTTTTATTTTTATAATTCCTCATGCCCTTCATCTCCCCTCCATCAAAGCCCAAGTCTACAGTTCATTTCCTTTTTGGCATCTCAGCAGATCTTAAAATCTGTGCGACAGGGAATACTTAAGGTGGGTTCAGGATGTGGAGGAAACTGTCACATTCCATTCCTAAAGCTCAAAACTCACAGATACCACCACAAAGCAGCACTTTGAAGTCAGGCAGCCTGAATCTCCACAATCCCACTGGAGCTTTCTCGAAATCTTCCTGGGGGTCCCAAACCTCAGTGCAGAAACACGGGATGAGGTGCTTTGCAGACCGTATGTGTGGCAAGATGCCTGTGCTGCTGCGGGGTCTGACCTCCTCTGGGGACGGAGGGCTGCGGGAAAAGTTGGTGTTTATAGTCCACCTCCCTCCAAGGGCATTTTAAGCAGAAGAAGAGTTAATAAAGCAGAAAGGAAACTCCATTAATTATTGGCTAAAAGCAAAGCTAACTTTTATTAAGCTCTTTGCTGCTGGAGGCTGAACTAAGTATCTTGTGTACATTATCTCCTTGATGCCTCTCAGCAGTACCCACCCTTCCTCCTGCCCCCCTTTTTAAAGTAAACCATTTTTTAGAGCAAAATTGAGAAGGTGTAGACATTTTTGATATAGCTCCTACCTCCACACATGCATAGTCTCTCCCATTATCATCATCCCCCACAGGGTGGGACATTTGTTACAACTGATGAACCAACATTGACACGCCATAACCACCCATAGGACATAGTGTTGTATACACTGTGGATTTAGACAAATGGATAATGACGTGTATCCATCATTGTAGTGTCGTATGGATAGCTTCACTGTCTGGCCCCATTTTCACATAAGAGAGTGAAGGTTAGAAGCGTCAAGCAGTTCTCAGTGGACCCGGTACTCAGCCGGCACTCACAGCCCCCAGCAACTCCACCTCTGGGACACCTGGCATTTTTTCCAGATTTGCTCTTTCTTGTTGGAAACAAGTCAAACCTCTTTTTGCCATAGTTTCTCCATCTTCAAAAGAAAGGTAATTACAGGAAAATTTTCTCCCCCCTGTGGATTTAGTTCCACCTTAAGTCACAGCGGGTCTCTGTCATGATCCCTGCCAGGCATTGTACTCTGTGAATCATTGAACTAAAGAGGACAATACAGTGACTGTTGCCACAGAACAACTAACCCATCTTTGGCAGGTCAGGCTATAGTTTCCCTATCATGAATGGAATCACTTGAGGCCAACAGTTTTTGCTTTGTGTTTTGTTTGTTTTGTTTTGTAGTAATTGCTACATGACTCTTATGTCTCATAAGACCCAAGAGACCCATACTCTCAAGTGTTTTTATTTTTTAAATTTATTTAATAGCCTCAATGATTTGGTTTTGTTTTTAAGTAATTAATGCATTTTGTTGGCCTGGAACAGTGCTTCTCAATGGGGTGATTTTGCCCCCAGTGGATATTTGGCAATGTCTGGAAACATTTTGGTTTTCACGACTGGGGCAGTCAGAGAATGGGGTTGTAGGGGATAGTGCTACTGTCATTTAGTGCAGTGGTCCCCAACCTTTTTTGGCACCAGGGACCAGTTTCATGGAAGACAATTTTTTCATGGACTCAGGGGGGATGGTTTTGGGATGATTCAAATGCATTACATTTATTGTGCAGTCAAACCTCTCTGCTGATGATAATCTATATTTACAGCCGCTCCCCAGCACTAGCATCGCCGCCTCAGCTCCACCTCAGATCATCAGGCATTAGATTCTCCTAAGAAGCGCAACCTAGATCCCTCGCATATGCAGTTTACAGTAGGATTTGCGCCCCTATGAGAATCTAATGCCCCAGCTGATCTGACAGGAGGCGGAGCTTAGGTGGTGATGGGAAGTGGCTGTAAATACAGATGAAGCTTTGTTCGCTCACCCCTGCTGTGCAGCCTGGTTCCTAACAAGCCATGGACAAGTACCAGTCCACAGCCCAGGGGTTGGGGATGGCAGATTTAGTGTGTAGAGGCCAGAGATGCTGCTAAAAATCCTACGATTCACAGAGCAGCCCCTCCCAAACAAAGAATTATCTGGCCCAAAATGTCAATAGTGCCAAGGTTGAGAAATCTAAAACCAATGCAAGCCTGTTTTCCACTTTTTAAGAACTTCAAAAACTTAAATATTTAACTTTATTCTTCTCCCAACCCAAACTCCCCATGCCCAGTCCCTCCATAATTTAAATACTCAACCGATATCAAGCCTTTCTTATATTCCCAGCTTTGAGCCAAATGACAGAAAGACGGTGACGAAGTTGGAAGTGGTACCTGCCCTCATGGAGTTTACAGTCAGTGGCTTAAGTCACAGAGATACTGTAGCCCCCAGATTAGGGGTGGAGAACGTAAAGACAGAGTCAACGTACAAGACCCCGATGTTTGTGGGGACCAGCTTTACTAAATCCCCTGAATTGGAACACATATTTTGTTTTGTTAAAGCAGCCTAAGCTTTAGAATGTAATGATTTCATGTAAGAAACACAAAACTAATACTATAACTAATATTATATCACGTGGTGCAAATACGAGTGGATCATGATTCTTACTCATAATACCTTACCAATGTATTAAGCATGTAATTAATATTCTTAACAACAGACTAACAAACATTTTAAGACAGTGTGCACATTCATAATAAAAGGAGATACCAAGAGAGATTAAGAAATACACTCTAGGATCATTAAGCTTCAACAAAGTACAGAAATACATGGGACTGTTTCATACTGCGGTTTCTAGAAAACCCAAAGTAAATTGCCTATAGGATCCTTGCCAGCCCACAAAGGGTTTCTCCCCATGTCAGGAATCTCCAGTCTGACCCTAGAAGATACCCGGGTATCTAATTAATGTGTGTCCCACCTTTCGTTATGCAGATGTGCTGTGGATCGACAGCCCACAGATATAAACATCAATTTAACGATACTTTGTTCAGACTCCAATGGAAAAAACAGATCGTCAGCCAGAATCCTACAGATAATAAAGGGAAAAGATTATGGTATGTAGGACATAATTTGCTGATTTTGCTTTAGTTTGGGTTTTTTGTTAGTATGCTTAGTAATTGAAGAGAAAAGGATTTCTGAAAAAATGAGCATTTGGGAAAGCATAAAAACACTGGCCTAACAGTGATGAGGGAATAAATTGCTCACTTTTTAAATGTCCAGTGACTCTTACAAGCCCTGAGGATTCTATCTGATTAATTACCATGGGTAGAACGGTTCTCGGATAGGTCCAAAAAATTTAACGGACCTTCAAAAGTTAACCTCAGCTTATACTTTGCTCATCAGAGAATCAAGATGAATAACTTCTATTTTTAAGATAATAAGGAAGAACTTGTCCTAACATCTTATATACAGAGAAAAAAAACAAATATTAAAGGTAAGACATCTCTCAATACCCAACCTACTAGTCTCAGCAATTAGGAAAATTATAAGTGTTTCAAATAAGAATGTAATTTTTAAAAAAGTGTTTATTTTGGAGAGAACAAAGTAATCAACTTGTAAAAACAAGTCATGGGAATGGGATGTTTAAACGGTATTTTTAATAACATGATTACTAAGATATTTAGAGAGACTGTAAAAATAAAAAGTTAGATAATAATGAAGTTTAAAACACTTAGTATTTTTCAATATTTTAGTATTTATTCCTTTTGAAGGAAGCACTATATTAAATATTATTATGATTCAGGAAACATGGTAGATTAAGATTATTAAATTGATTGCTTCTTCTATTTACTCATTCAATACAGATATTTCTTTAACACCAGGAATGAAACAGCTGTGTTAGTTCATGTGGTCTTCAGTTATTTTACTTTTTTTTCCAGGTATTTGTGTTTGTGTGCATCTTATAAAAGCCAAACCAAAAAATATGCTTTGAAAAAAAATCTAATGAGTCCACTAGCTGGATGGAATTTTGGCTGTATCTGTAGATTAAATTCTACAATCACATTAATCGAGGTTCAGCTAAAACTGGTTACCATGTGAATAGCCCTGTATTTATGTATTTAAAAACATACCTACAGTGCTTAATACATGCCAGGCCCCATAGTAAGCACATTATAAACTTTACTCATTTCATTCGCAGAACAGTTCTATGTGATAGGCGCTGTCGTTGGCCATATTGTACGGATGAGAAAACCGAGGCACAGAAAGGTTGATTATCACAAAACCTAAGTTTCAGGGCCTGGATTTGAACCCTAGCAACCTGATACCAGAGTTTGTGACCTTAATCATTCAATTAAGCTGCCTCTCAGTGTGCTGGTTGTTTAAAACTTCTCTTACTTTTTCCACTTTTTTATAATTTCATATTCACATAATCACATGGAAGTGGAAGAGGGCTTTGAAATTACTGTCTTTCCACAAAAGCTTTTGCGACAAATACTGCCTATTTACAGTGACTTATTGGACATTAAATATGTAAAAGGTTATTTATAACTGGCTGTAGAGCTTTTCCACTGCAGTGAATATACATATACATACATATGCACATAATGGCATGCATAGAAAGATAGGGAGACATAACTATACATGTAATTTAAAAGGAATTATTGGAATAGCCCACACAACTCTATAAACAAGATTATTAAAATATTTTTAATGAAGATATTATTTGACTATTTGACTTAGTTACAGTGTTTTTAAATACATAATGAATGTGGTTTCAAGATCTTTTATGTACTATGCTTTTGTTTTCATTAGTGTGGACTTTTAAACATTTTATATATTTTGATAGCCTTCTGTCCCAATTTACTAAATATATGCAGAGATATTTCTACGAAAAATTGAATACTTAAAAAATTAGGTGTTTTTTAAAAAAAGTATTTTGGTTGTAAATAACCATGATTTCCAAAATACCCAAATTTTAATTTTATTGAAAACTTGGTATGACTTGGCAATTATAACAACAGCAAGCATTTTGCAGAGCATTCTGATTTCATTAAGCTGTCCATGAAAGTCCTTTATATTTTGATACTATTTAAACAAAGACTAATTATTTTCACTAAATATCTATAGCATCTCGTGCATGATGAGCATACTTCAGAGTTAAATTACTGTAATAATTGTTGCTTGGCCTATATTATTTTTACTTTATGAAAATATGTTTCATTTGATCTAATGCTATGTTTCTTTCCAGAAAGTGAGCCATCACTTTTAGAATTCAAGCCATTCAGTAACGGTCCTTTGGTTGGCGGATTTGTTTATCGAGGCTGCCAGTCTGAGAGACTGTATGGAAGCTATGTGTTCGGAGATCGTAATGGGTAGGCTTTGTGATAACACGATTTCATATACCAAATGACATATCCATGGATCAGTTGGTAAACAGCTACAAAATAATCAATGATTGTCTCCCTTCAGGCTTCAGATCTGGGACACACATAAATATTATTATTTACTTTTAGTTCCACTATGTATAGTGATTTAGTTGAATAACTTTTAAAAAGATCCTTTTTTTTAACAGGCTTGATCAAGTTCATAAAAATAATTTGTAAGGGTGGGCAGAGAAGTCTTCTGATGGACTTTTCATATTATTTAGGCTCTTCCCTTCATCCTCAACATAAATTTACCATGACAATGAATAATTTGAAATAATTTTACCTGAGTTGTATGAACTTTTTAAAAAAATCATCTTGGAAGGCTAAAGATTTTTGATTTTTTTGCCAGATTTTCAGTACTTTGAGCAACAGAACATAATTTGTTTCTATAGGTAGGAATACTACAAAATTAAATTTTAGCCTAGATTTCCAGAGTCACATTGTGGATAATTATGGGAAATTCTGCAATGGAATCCAAATTAAGAATCTTATTTCCCAAGTTGCTAGCATTCAGGCAATATGGCGAGCTGATATAATTGGTCACTCCAAGGAACTAGAAAAGTGTACTTGACCCCATCCTCTTCCCCTATCCCTCTCTCTAATTAATAGCACAACATGGAGTCTAGTCCTGGAGAGGAGGTATTATTGCCTAGATAAAGGGGAGGGCTTTTCTCTTACTCAAGTACTTTTAGTGCCCCCTCCAAGCAAAATATTATCTTTAAGTACTTTCTCTGCATATGAGAATTTCACAGTACTCACACACATTATGGGCTATATTATTTTTCCCTTTAAAATCAGGGTCTATGGCACAACAGCTATTTGTTGTGAATTTTATTTTAAACATTTTACTGTTGTCTTTAAGCAAAAGCATGTTTTCACTGTAGGTTTATGGTATGTTTTTGTTGTAGGAATTTCTTAACTCTCCAGCAAAGTCCTGTGACCAAGCAATGGCAAGAAAAACCACTGTGTCTCGGCACTAGTGGTTCCTGTAGAGGCTACTTTTCCGGCCACATCTTGGGATTTGGAGAAGATGAATTAGGTATCGTATAAATTATTTCTGCTAAGTTCCATTCTCACTTCGTTGCTCAAGAGGCTTTGTTCCGCCCTGAAGAATAAATGTAACAATCTTATCCTCCATTTTTTGGAAATGTAATCTATAGCAAACATGATCTACTGGAGAGATTAAAGAGAGTCCAATTACATATTCTTTTCCGGTAACCTTTCCCTGGGGCTCTTTATGTCTTAGTCCCACAGTAGAAATATTAGAATAATAAAGCAGAAAAATGGGAGGCAGGAACAAGAGAGAATTTTTCAGTCCCAAAGAGAATTTTTTTCAACGTTTACTGGTATTTTTTATGATACATCCGAATAATTTGTTTATATTCTTTATCTAAAATCCTTTCCACTTATCCATGTCTTTTGGAATAAATAAAAAAAAGTCCTTGGAATCTGAAACTCACATTATCTTCTATTTTTTAATTTTTTTGCCCATTGGGGGATGAAATTTGTGCAAGATAATCTGAGTTGTAGATCTTTCTAACAGAATAGAAATTATCATCTCATTAAAAATCTATGGGATTGGTGTGTTTATCAAAATGTATGCAGCTTAACAAGCAAACAGAAGTTGATATTGGAATATGATCAATCAGCAAGTAAAAATTTTACTCTCTACTAATTTTAAATTGGGATAAATGGAGCTTTCTTAATGACTCCATTTAAAGAATAATATTCAAACAAACTAAGTCTACTGTGTTCCTTTTAGCTTCAGAGATGAATGTCTAGGCATAAATAGAGAGTATATGTTTCCCATCTAATTCAGAATATTTTCTCTAAAAGTCCAGATTTGGTTTTCATACATCAAATGGAGAATTCACCAGAAATAGTTTGATGCCATTCACTTAGATTAATAAGAGACTCCGACAAGACTCCTGAAACATGTAAAATATTTCAGAGCCACAGGAATGTAACAATTTAAAGAACAGAAGTCCAGTCTGTTCTTTTCTTGTTCCAGCATTAAAAGCATTGTACAATTAATTTTTTCCTTGGTATTCTCCTACCCTACTCAAAGGAACCAGAAGGATACCTTTTCTCACTTACATCCTCTGGAATGTAATTTTAATTTCATTGGCAAACTCTGATTTTAAAAATAACTGAATTCTTTGTGGCAGAATTAGAGATGCTGATGTAATTGAATCATTTTGATTTTCCCAGATCTTACTACAAACGATTCCTCATCAGTCATCATATTAATGTCACCACCATTGGTTAAAATGTCCTGTATGTCTGTGTCCACTTAATACTATTTTAGGAGCATAACCGAAAAATGAAGCATATGTAATCTTGACTCTCCAAAAGCTACAACCCTGCATATACCTATAATTAAAATAAATACACTTTTACAGAATTACATTTTAATGTGAAACTCCTTAGCTTTAATTGAAGAGCCATCTAAAAAAATGAGTTAAGTTGTTGCACCTTTTGAAATAAAAAGTGTTGGGAGTCCGTTATTTTTTGTTGTATGTTTTTTTTAACTATAAAATCAGGATGGATCTGTTGTAAGAATTAGATGAGGTAAGCTATATAAAGCACTTGACAAAATAAATATTCTTTCACTTACATTCCTTTGCTTTTTACCTTCATTTTTATTTTTTCTATTGTGTCTGTGTTTTTAGTATAAACCTCGTAACATTCTTTTCAAAAGTAGAAAAGCAGTAGGGTGTGCTTAATGCACAGTAAGAGTGGGATGGGGAAATATGTACTAAATCAAGGACTATTTCATGAGTGAGAATCAAATATAAATTTTAAAACCTTATAAACATATAATTATAAATACTAATTTCCTATTCATGTGACCCATCCTATGCATTGAGTTATATGGAAGAAGTGGTGATAAATGAGGGCACTTCTCTCCTAAAAGAGTAGCCCATCTGTTGTATTTCATCACATGAACACAGCCTAGCACGAAGAGTTACAGAGTTATAGTCGAGACAAAGCAACAGGCATGCTCTTGCACTTCCGCTATCTCTCTCTCTCTCTCTCTCTCTCTCTCTTCTCTCATGTTTATTTAATATATTTTAATATCTTTTAAAAAACTAAGGAGTAAAAAGGAGTACCCCAATTCCATGTTACTGTTAATTGATAATTAACAGTAACCACTCCGTAACCAAAGCCTTTCATTCTCCTATAGAAATAAATCAAGTTAAAACTTGTCCATTCGATACTCATTCTACAAATATTTATTGAGCACCTACTCTGTGCAAAGCTCTGTTCTAGCAGCTGGGGATACAGCAGCAGATAAAGAGACACAAAATCTAAACTAATGTCATGAAATTTATATTGTAATGGAGGGGGACAATAAAAATAAATGTTTTTATAAGAAAATATTGTATGTAATTGGGCAATAAGTGCTTTGAAGAAAAATCCAGTAGTGAAGAGGGATCGTTGGGCGTTGGGGAGGGTGCAGTTTTAAATAGTGCAGGCAGGAAAGATGATAACGAAGCACAGACTGGAAAAGAGAACCTAGTGGAGACCTAGAGGACAGAAGCCTGAGACAGGACTTGGGACAGAGGCTGAGACAGCAAGAACCTCAGACGGGAGTCTGAGACAGGAAGCTGCCTCACATGGGTCAAGTCAAGGGGCCAGTGAGGCTGGAGAGAAGGGAGCAAGGGGACAAAATGTTGCAGATGAGGTCTGCTAGAGCAGTAAGGGGGGGCCTCATGGCAACTGTTGGGACTTGCTTCTGCTCTGAGAGATGAGAAGCTATTGGAGGGTGTTGAAACAAAGGAGTGTGAACCAACTTACATGATGTAACTCCTCTGAAAAGAATCTTGGCGGGTACATTAAGAATAAACATAGAAGAGCAAGAGTAGAAACAGGGAGCTCAGGTAGAAGGCTGTTGCCAGCGGCCACGTGAGAGAGAATATCTGCCTGCACGGGGACAGGAGTGGGACGTGGAAGGGAGTGATGGGAATCCGGACACATTCTGCATGTGCCATGAAGGCAGACGGTGGGACTCGCTCGTGATCTTCAGGCAAGTGATTTTCCTGCGATGGATGAAGGTAGATACAGATATATTCATAGAATATCTGATGAGCAATAGGAAGTAAGGTCTTATAATGCTGTGAATTTACTTATCGTTATTTCTCTCTTCAACAGGTGAAGTTTACATTTTATCAAGCAGTAAAAGTATGACTCAGAGTCACAATGGAAAACTCTACAAAATTGTAGATCCCAAAAGGTGAGATTTCTTTTCATTTCTTTACGTCAAGTAATGTTCTTTCAAATTAGCGATAGAAAAGCTACAATTTGCAATCAGCCAAGATGCATACTTCCGCCCTTTCCATAGGCTACGGGCTGTCCTGAGAAGACCGTTTACTCCAATCTATGAGGACTAGACTTGACCCTGCAGAACTTTAAAAGCGTATTCATGTTGTTCCTCTTGTCATCACAGAGCGGCATTATTATTTACGGAATCAGAGTCCTCAGTTAAAAGCCAGAGCAGGACCCTGACATGTGAGGCAGAGCGTAGGCTCTGGTGTTAGAAGCAATAAACCCTCCGTATTGTTAAGAAAATGAGAAACATCCTTGCAGGCTTTAGAGCTGCTTAGTATGATTTGTGTTGGGTAATCAGGATAAGATATTTTGGCAGTTCAACATCTGAGCCTCATTTCAAATCTATCTGAAAGCTTACAGCTCTCATGAAGACTGCTGTGACTAAACAAACGAAAACAAAAGAAGTGTTTTGTTATTTGCCTCCAAGAAAGAAAGATTTCTATGTTTTAATCCTTTAAAAAATATGTTTAGCTCGTCCCCTGCTCCCTTCCACCCACCCAACACAATGTCTACACACACACTTTCCAATCATCTTGAATTATCGTTAGCTGGTTGTTAATTTCATGCGTAAAACCTGAGCTATCAGAAGCTGCTGAAATTAAATGCTGTCAAGTAGACATTAGCTGTAAGTTTAGCAACAACTAACTGTAATAAAACCTAAGTATCCGCACAGATAGGACTATTCTTGAACACTACTAGTAGTTATTCTTTAGCCACGCCATGCTGCAAATTTTAAATTCCTACTACATTAAGGTATTTTCATGAGCCACTTTGCAAATTTAAATTCCTGAATTTCAAGCCTCTTTCAAAAGAATAAATTCTAACAATCTGAAAAGTTTACTAAAGGCATTGATTTAGTCGCTTTTAAAAAATACTATTTATAAGTTGTAAATTGTGTATATTTTCCTGAAAAAGCCATTGACTAACAAAATGGAGATTCTTGTCCCTTTTCTATACCACAAAACGCATTCTTTCCTAAGAGAAATATAGGTTGACATTGGCTATTGCGCAGCAAAAAGAAGAATAATCAATTCTAAATGATCTCTGGACAGTATCACATCACATATACTGCATGCTGATTGCATTCCCTTTCTATTTAACTAGTATACATTTTCTTTCACAATAGGAGAAACAGCCATCTATACACTGTAGTGATTTTTTTTTTCCTCCTTGAGTGTGAAACCAATGTCCTCTTTGAGAAAAGCAAAGAAACACATGAAAAAGAAAATATCAGACACTTAGGTGATTGTTGAAGTTGGCAACATTAAGAATAAAAATCAAATTAATGTTAATTCATAAAACAGCATTCTAATGATTCCTAATGAGGTGTAGGGATTTCACTCAGATCTAATGCAATCAGTTTCAGAAGTAGTCGTTGTTACTCCATTATGTTGTCAAAGTGGATATACTTTTGCAAGCTTCCTTAGTAGTATTGTAATGAATTCTCTCTTCTCCAAAAATCTTTCTCTCTTCATCTGGATTGTTTAGTCTGTGGGTGAGTGGAGGTGAATTTTACACCTCCAATCTATTATTAGTGTCTAATTACCAGGGTTGCCATAAGGGACCTTGGCTTTGTGATCTTAGGGCTCCTCAAGTAGGGTGGTCTCAGAGTGACATACCTGAAGGCCTGACTTCTCATTATGGTGCCTGTTTCTGGTGAGTCATGTCGTGTGGGGGGCCTGGGTTAAGATGTGTGTTTGCTTTTCAGAAGGTGGGGGAAGTAACAGAGTCCCAAAGACACTGTCCTTGTACACAGGCATAGACATAAATTCCAAAATTAAACTGACTGTAAGAAAACAAATGTTTTCATAAACATTTGTTGGGAGCCTCATGCTGTTTCCATTTGGATGTCAACGTTTATTATTACAGTATTTCTCCCTAGATGAGTTGAAGTTCTATATAAGCAGACACTTAAGTATGTGAACAGGATTATTTTGGAAACACGAGCTAATTACTAGCATAGTTGTGTTCAGGATGTCTGTGTCACAGCAAAACTTTTGAGGCAGAATTTGAAGAAAGAACCTTATCAACTAAAAACAATATGTAGACTTTTTTGTTGTATCAAAAATCTAACACAAATTAAACTCTTAGTTTAATTATATCCTTGTGGAAAGCCCCCCGACTTGCTAAAATAATGTTTTCAGAATAACTTTCAAATATCAATTGATTTATGGCCCTAGAGGGGAAAAACACCAAATTATAAAAACACAAACTTTTAATATTCTATATTATGTGTCATAGAAGCTACATTCTTACCATAGGATTTATGTTTTTATTTTTTTATGTTTTCCCTACACACACACACACACACACACACACAAGATGAGGGAGTTTAGAAACCATATGCAATGTCTCTTAAGTCATTTTGGCAAAAGCAGATGAGGTCCGAGCATTACCACGTCAGTCTGTAAGGACAATTTGATCTAAGGCTGTCACTTACATAATCATTTATGTAAGTTTCAAATCATTTACAGCAAGCAGCCTTCTCAGAAAAGGATGGTGAGATAAACTGTTATAAACGTAAAATACCATTATTTATCATGAGAAAAGAAAGAAATACCTAGAACTCAGGAGTTATTTAGTGAAAAAAAAAACTTCCCCAGGGCAGCAGAAAAGGAATGAATTTTGCGTCCATGTTAGAATATTGAACATACTTCAGGAATATCCTCAGGGATGGAGCAGTCGCATCTCACGGCAGAGTGGCATTAGAATCAAGTCAACGCCAGTCACCCAGCTGGCTCAGCCAAGTCGTAGGGTCCCCAAAACTCTCTGGTGCCGTGTTCAGCATGCCCTGGCCAGTGGGGGATGGGAGGTGCGGGGAGGGCTCCTTCAGCTAGAAGTTCTGGAAAACAGATTTAGATATACTGAGCACCATATCCGAGCAATAATTGTAGTTGCACTAAGCAGTGCCATCTGAAACTAGTCAAGACTAAGTTTCAGATGGTCGGACAGGGAGTCAATTGGTCTGATGTCTGAATCTTCCTTCATGTGAGGCCCTGCGTAGGCTACTTGACCATAGTGTGCCCCTTTGCCCACCAAAAAAAAAATACAGATGATCATTCTGCCCCTGCCTCATTGCCACAGGGGGCTGCGAAGGTAATTAAATAATATATTTTAAACATATTAAATTCTTTCGTATTGTTGGTATTCATTCTACACAATTCAGGATTATTTTCAATTGATCTCTCAACTTTTAAGGTCTTCTTACTTCCAAAATTGGGATAAAGATGTCCACGAGCTTCAGAGAACTCCTAATACCTAGTTTTCAAGTGTCCAAGTAATGCCTTGGAGACTTGCTGCTTACTAAATCTTTCTAGAATTAAGCCAATGCTCCTGCAAGGGGGTGGAAATTTAAAAATTCTGACAGTTATGTAACTTCCAAGCTTTGTTTTCATGGAACACAAGTTTTTTCACACTATTGACAGAATTCTTTAATTTTGTTTCAGATGAACTTAAACCAAATGACCTGTTTTTGATTTCAAAATGGTTCCAGGGTTTATTGCTCTAGAAATTTGTAAAACAAAATTATTCTTGATCATGTTGATTTAATTACCATGTACCCAGTCTTACTATATTTTAACATATTGCTTATCTGTTACCCAACCAAGTCACACAGACCATTCCCTTAGGAGGTCTATAAATTAACAATGCAAATTCCAGGCTCGAGAGGTCATTTTACAGAAATGTTGTATCCCCAAACTCCTCTGTGACCAATATCAGAAACTGCCTTCGTGTCTCCTCCCCCCACAGCCCAACTTTCTGCTCTTTGTTTATTTTTCCTTACTATCTTCATCCCACTCCTTATTACCCTGGATGCCAAAGAGTGCTTTTTTTTTCAAAAATCACTTCATAAGGGGAAATCAGTTCTGTTTATCCTTCGCATATGTCTCAGGGAGCCAGCAGGCAGCTCTGCCATCCTAAAGAAAGTCATACATAATAGAGCAGCTTTAGCCCAATAAGCCAGTCTAGTCCCAATTCATCAGTCAAAGTTTTATGCAAGTGGCCCCCCTAAGTTGATAAATTCCCACAGTGCCTGTTGACCCAGCTGCCAAGTCCTCTCGCAGCAGGTGGTGTTTTCATGGCCACCCTGACAGTAATACAAACTGTTTAGCAGCTCCATTGACCTTTCAGCTATTAACAGGGATAGAGGCTCCACTAGGGACTAGTTTTCAAACATGACAGAATTTCTTAACACTAGAGGTCATGAACAAGTATATGCCCTATAAAAATCCATTCAGCATGGTGGATTTGAAGTCTAAAAGACAAGGAAGCATTTTCCACATTTTTGATGTTCTTATTATTCTACATATCCAATAACCAAAAATAGATACACATTTATCTGCCTGCTCATATTTTATTCTTAGTACACTATATTTCATGTTGTGGTGCACAATGCCTTTTCAACTAACAAATCCTTCCTAAGCTGTCACATAGCATCTGAAATTGTAAAGATATATTACAAAAGAATTGGGCAAGATCAAAGTCAAAATTTCTAGCGAATGGATGAGCATGCATAAATAATATATGGTAATGTCCTAAGTATAACTAGAATTTTATTCATAAATTAGCAAGATTTGCATATGTGTGTATATGTACAAGCACACTTAAACATACTCAGGTAACACATGCAATGTTATATAGAGCCATCACCTGTTTCAGAATAAATGTAAATATTATATAATAAGTTATGAAAAAACTTTCTGTGGCCATGTTATTTTAAAATGTTTATATGTCTCATTTTTAAAAATAATCATGTGCCTTGATTCAAAATGCTGACAGATTTACAAAACACAAAACTGATTCTATTTCTCACCTTTAAATCCTTCACTGTTAATAATTTTCCACAGACATTAAGACGAATCTAAACTCTTTATTTTTTTCTCCAGCTTTATTAAGGTATAATTGACAAATAAGAATTGTATATATTTATAGTGTACAATGTGATGTTTTGATAAATGTATGTTTTGTGAAATGATTAAATCAAGCTAATAAACATATTCATCACCTCACATACTTATCATTTTTTTATGGTGAGAACATATGCAAGTCTTCTTATATATATATCTTATTTCCTGGAGATGTGACATATGATTATATCATTCAAAGGAATTTTCTGTTTTCTGCTAAGTATAGTCAACCTGTCAATTTTGAATATTGGAATATCAGCTCCTCTAGTAATTGTACCGATTGCTGTGAAAACTTCATCGAATTGCCACTTCGAATTGGCATTCATTAAAAAAGATATAAAATGGAGGTATGAATAATGAAGATTATATTCTTAAAAATGAGACATTTATTAAGCATCAAAAACTCTTAAAAGCATTTTCTTTTTAATTCTCATGTCCACCACCACCACCACCTTCTGGGACAATGCTAGAAGTCTGATATTATTAGACCTTTGGAATATCTTATACTTTAATTGTAAGGCAATGTATCATCAGATATTGCAGTGCCTGGGATAAAGGCAGATTTACTGTTGCAATAGATATGTCTAAAACAGTTGTGCAATTTTTTTGAAAAGCTATTTTCTAGAGGAAGTTGTAGCTTATAAAGGAAAAACCACATCTTAGCATCATTTTGTTACTAATTCATTTTAGTTGAATTAAAAAAATTGTTACTTAAATGACTAATTTTTGTCAACATTGACAAATGAATGATGTATGAACATCAAAATTTGGAAATATGTTACCCTAATCGCCTTCAAGAATTTAAACTGGCATGTTTGTGCTCTTTCATAGGACAGAAACTTGTTTCAAATTTTCTTCTTCTTTAAAGCATTTAGCGATATTTAGAACTTCTACTTTCATATGATATGAAGTTAAAACACTGGTAGATCTATTGTTTTTTAAGTGGAAAGAAGGTGGTAAAAATTTATTTTTTAGATGACTTCTAAAGGAATAATACTGCATTCTTTAAGTCTTTTGAATTATGTTGTTATCAAAGTGTTATTTATTTATTCTATTTGTTAATATTAGTTGTCACTATCCTGAGTTAATTTTATGTCGATAAAAATGTACAAATTCAGGAAAAAATTCACCAGTTGTCTTAAGTTACATAGCAATATTTAATATCTAACATATTATCAATTATGATTTATGAATTAAGTATTTAAGTTTGAAAGTTGATTTTAGACATAAAACTGAATAGAATATATTTCCTTCTTTATATTAGGAAGCAATGGCATTGGCTTTTTAATTGTGCCCTAATTTTTCAATTTTTATGTGTGTATCCTATCAGAATAAGTGCAGATATAATCCAACATTCCTGATTTGATCATTCTACAAGTATTTTTTGCATGTCTTCTGTGTTCAAGATACTGTGTTATGTACTATGGGAGGGAGAAAATGAATGAGAACTTTGTCCTATCCCCTAAGGAGCTTGTTTTTGCTTTAAATCGGAAGACTGCACACATTATCAAAAATGTAAAAAATATTATCTGAGATAAATAACGCTTTAGGAAAAAAAAAAACTATGCCACAGGATTGTACATTATAAATTGACAGATTAATGGTCCAGAAAGTACTGAGTTAGGTAAAACTCACCATGATTTGGCTTCCCACTGAAGTCTGTTCTGCTACAGTATGATTTTCTTTAACGCTACTGAACTCATATATAAAAGAGAATGATATCTGCATAACATGAAAGTTATGTAGCTTTTCAAGCAAGTGTAGCTAGAATTATAAGGAAAGGAACATGCCTTCAGCCTGTTACGCTGGCAAAAAGCCTTCTCAGCTGGGTGGTCTAATGAAAAATCAGTGCCTGCACCAGGTTTCCCCGCTCCAAGAGCCATGCCCCAGCCTTGCATGGCTCTCTGCAGGTTGAACTTCCTCCTTTCAGAGCTCCACTTCCATCACCATTTTGTTTTTGTGTGTTTCTAGTCTCCCCTAAGGCAGCTTCTGGCTACTGCTGGGCTGCTCACTGGGTTGCCCAAACTATCTCCCAGCATACCAACTTTTGTTTTCATTAGTCCTTTAGTTACAAAGTTGCACAGATCTTGAAGGGTCTGCCCCAACCCAATTTTTTCCATAAATTTTTGTCTTAGTCAGCTTAGGTTGCTATAACAAAATAGCTAGGTGGCTTAAACAACAGACATTTATTTCCACAGTTCTGGAGGAAATCCAAGATCAGGATGCCAGCATGGCAGATTCTTGGTGAAGGCTCACTTCCTGTCTTGCAGATGTGCACCTGCTGGCAGTATCCTTACATGATGGAAAGAGAGGAAGAGCAAGCTCTCTGGGCATTCTTTTTATATGGGAATGGAAGCTCTACCCATCATGGAAGTTCTATCCTCCCGACCTCATCTAAATCTGATTACCTCCCAAAGGCCCACCTCATAATACTACCACATGGGCGGTTAGGGCCTCAACATATGAATTTGGAGAGGACACGTTCAGTTCATATCAGCCCCATTATTTTAGCATGCAGTTTTGTGAACTATAAGATTTTTCAGGACCATGTACATTGAATTACAATAGAAACGCCTATTTTTCTATAGTCACCATTAATAATTATAGTTGACCAGTTTCTGAAATTAAGACATTGCAAATATAATACAACAAATACCTAAGGCAAATTGATAAAACTGGACCTTGTCTTTTTATCTAAATGTGAGTGACATTATCCTTTAGTTTCATTAATTATCTCTCCTTGGTTTTCCCTTTAAGAAATTATATAAGTTTTCACATCCTGATTTTCCTTTGGAAATATGTACATTCAGTTAAGCTGATAAAGTTGAATACAGGAGCTCCCTGTAGCCTTTTAGATATTTGGGTATTGTACTGTTGATGTTTGGATAGTGAGATTAAGAGGACCTGAAATGTGGGTATCTTGCTGCCTTTTTCCTAAAGTAAGAGGACCAGTTGAGTGGAAAGAATACTGGGGCAGGGAAGAGTTCCAGAACTCGCTGTAACTAGCTGTGTGAAAGCCATTTAATCTTTTGATACATTTTCTGATCTTTTAAACTTAAGAATAACAAAGCCAGCCCTCTGTCGTGAGGAAAAAGTTAAAATATGGAAGTTACTGAAAAATGTAAGTGGCTTCGTTGTTTGCTTTTATTATGGTTGCATCTTTAACCATAGAACAAAATTAAACAAGTATTTTTGAAATTTCTGATAATGTTATTAGCAGGCAGCAGTCAAACCTGTAGCTCAGTTCACCAAGTCAGTACTGCTTCTGTCTCCTTTTGAGTTTAGCACCAAATCAATCCCAAACTGCCTGGTTATTAAAGCCAGTCAACACTATTTCTTAGTGAGTGTGTGAGGGACAGGTGAGGAATGAGACTTTTAAATCTCAGAAAACCTTAAAAGGAAGACAACATGAGTCACAAAAAAGAATGCTGAGACCCAGCCCCATTTTTTTTTAGCACGTTTCAGAACAAAAATTTCTAGACGCTATCTAGAAATAAGATAGAACATTAGCTTCATTCATCCTAAATTAGAATTTTAGAAACATACACTACAAATAAAAAAATTCTAATATGATACACAATGTACATTAATTCAGAGTTATTCTTGAATTTAAAGTTTTCTTTCTCTTTATTACATTATCAGGGTTATTCGGGAATATATAAAAATATATTTCTGTAGCCTACATATGATATAATGTCAAGCAAGGCATTCCTTAAGAATGAAATGAAAGCAGGAACTCTTAAAACATTCAATTTCTTGGTATACCTCAAACAGTACTTGAAAAATACTGTTAGGACATGTGTATTGCCATCAATACTGCCATGAAGTCCCAACAAGATCAATATCGCTTGGTTACACAGGAAGGGATTCCATTTGCTTGTTCTTCTATCTGTAATATGATTGTATTATAAATGTATAAGAGTCCTCACAGCCAAATCGAATTTGCACAATGTATTATCATTTTTAAAGCTGCAGCAGAATGGCTGGGTATAGTCCTCAAACGTGCTGTAAATCCGTTGGCATCCAGAATTCTACTCCTCATGAGGAAACTGACACTGAAGAGAGAAATACTGAAATGACTAGGAAAAATTCAGTGAACAGCCAATCAGGAGGGGGAAAAATATTAATTTGTGTGTTGGCCTTGGAGAAGAGCACTAAAATAAGTAATAAAGAAGATGATGCAGCAACTATTATATTAGTGCTTATGCCTGTGCATTGAGCTATACAAATGGGAAACAGTAAAATCTACATCCAATCATGAGAAAATTTCCCCTTCCTTACCCTTTTTTAGGTAAAAATGCGGAGTGTTGGCTTTACAAGTAATGAGTGGTTAAGGATGATTGCTGTGTGTCTAACTGCTTACAGCATGAGGAAATTCATTAAGCCATAGACTCTGCTGTGGCATACAAAGACTCCGCCCAATGATAAGATGTCAGAGCGTTCTGTACTCGGAAGCTCCTGAACTCACTAATTAATGGCCACATTAATTGCTCTTGGCTGGGAAATGGTCCTAATTGAGAACTGTGCCTCTCAAACTTGCATGTGCATGTGAATCACCTGACAAGCTTGTTAAAGTGCAGATTCAAATTCAGTAGGTAGGACCTGAGCTTCTGCATTTCTAATAAACTCCCACATAATCCTGGTGCTGCTCTTCTGGGATGGCACTATGAGGAATGAGCATTTAGACGTATCAGTTTTTCCTAATTCATGAGAATGGGGAAAAGCATGGAGGAAAAGTAGTTTTTTAAATGTTATGGTTGCATGGTTGCAAGGGAACACTTTTCCATGTGTTCCAACGTGACTATGGATAAAGGGGCAAGATGGTTTGTATATCACCATACCCCTGCAAACAGATTGCCATCCAAGAGAGGGTACAGAATTACTACATCTTCTAAAACCTCCAGTGGGTCAGGATTTTATATAAGTGTATTACTGATGATCTGTGAGTGATCTTGTGTTATAATGAAATGAATTTAAAATCTGGACGCCTAACAAAAATTTCAGAATGAGCCCCTTTACTTTTGTGAAGGGCAAAATAGATTTCTGCAGCACAGAAGGGCAGGCCTGCTCGGATAGGACATATCCCTGTACCTCCCTACAAATTCACAGAGGACTTCCCATTTATTGATTTATTTGTTCATTTATTACATTAAATATCATTAAATTAAACCATCCATAATCTCACTACCCAGCGACATTCGCTGTTGGCCTTAGCTAGTCACAAAAAGTCATCACATACGATGTGTGTTATAAATTACTTAATGCTTCTCAGCTTCTCCCTTTATTTCAAAAAAGTATCTGACTTTTTATATAATTTCACGAAGCCAGCCAAAGTAGGTTTCTAAGAAAATGTCTTACGTTTCTGAAAACAACGCTTTATATATTAAAGAATGTTGGGCAGTTTTCTACACTAGCCCCTTAGTGTTTCATTATTTCTCATGTGTGAAGGGATTAGGAAATAGTGTTTTTCTGATTTAAATTAACTTTGGGAGGTATTGGGGATAGCTGTCAACAAATGGACTCGATATACTTTTTATTACAAACCTAAACACCCTCTTGGGTACGTTTTCTGTTTTGAAAGCTACTTCTGACTTCATTCAGTAGAGCTAAGGGTCCAAAAGTTTAAAAAGTAATTGTTAAAAAGAAGAACAAGGCTATTTAAATGATTCTTATTAGACCGTACATTAAAACACTCTATTTTCCAGTCCAATAAAAATAAGAATGAAAATGAATTTATCACAAATATATACTCCAGATTTTTATTTAGATCCCATTTAGGTGTGTATATGTAATATTTATGTATAGGTAAGATGGTCTATTTCAACATTACAGTAATAATAAAGTTCAAATATATTATTTTATTCCCTTTTCTTTTGTCTTTATTCCATGTAAAAGGACCTTGTTCTTTTCCATAGAAGAGAGAATGTCACCACCACAAAGTGTGATTGGAGGGGTATGGTTGGGGTCACCAAAAATCCTTGTCAGATTTGACGAGATATATTACTAGAAAAATAAATTTTAATATGTTGACTTCTTAATCTGGAGAAGAGAACAATCCTGTCTCTTTAACTCCTGCTTACCTTGACTTTTTCACTTTTTGTTTATTTACTATTATATTATAGTTAGTATAAAAATGCATCTTTCAAAATAAATTTAAGTATGTCTTAGAAGAATTTTATAAGACGAGTTAATTTGGGCAATAGAAACACAGTGAGTGTGTTTTTAGTTTTATGTTTATGATATGAAAGTATAGCAATTAGATTTTAGTGATATCCCTCCCCTAATAGTCATGTTTTCCTAATATCTTCATCCAATAGCGTAGACAGAAAACAAATGCTCTTTTAGAATTCCATATTGCTAGTAATTTCATTCATTCATTCAACAGATTTTTATTGAGGCTCTTTTATGTGCAACACAATCTTCTAGGTCCTGGGGAGACACAATAGAAGAGAGGAAATATTTGTCCTCCTGGAGTTCATATTCCAGAGAGTGAGAAAGTTACTATTATATACATTCAGTTTAATTTAATAAACATTTTTCAACTGCCTGCACGGCATTTTCCCAACTCCTATGAATATAAGTAGTTGAAAAAGATAAAAATACTTGGTGGCTTAAATGTGATTTCTCTATCACATCCCTCAATCCTAAACTAAGTGCTCCCTCATCTGTATTTCTATGATACTCCATGTGCACCTGTATCATAGCAAAGATCACACTACATACACTTTTGTGTTTGCATGTCTGTCTTCCCCTCCGTGGGCTCTGTGAGGATCAGGACTCTGTATGATGTCTTAGCTCCATGAAGAGCATAGTACTTGCTCAAGTAATGATTGGACTTGAAGAGAACTGAGTATGTAGCTTCTGCCCTCAGAAAACTTTCATTGCAGTGGAGAAGGAGACAGGGAGACAGAATAACCAAATTATAATGTTTTTGTATGACAGCCACACAGTCTTATAGAAGCTAACATAAACAAGCCCACATATGAAATAATCATTACATTCGCAGATAGATAGGCATTAACTAAACCTCAGGCAAAAAACAGTTTAGATTCCCTCTATAATCTGAGGTTCCCTATATTTTAATGTTTGGTGAAACACAGTCAAAGCCTCTACTAGGAGGATCAGCAGAGAAACATGTGTCAGATCCCCGCCCTACAGAACCGCCCTTCAGTATTGGATCCCTCTTTCTTTTACCCTCATTCCTTTCCCAGTGCACATGTATCAGCGTCCCTATACTTTTCCTCAAAAAGGCCACATCTTGTAGTTCTTTAACTGAATTCACCTACATTCTTGATCTAAATGATGTCGTCTCTTCAGATTCATCTGTTCAGGCCTAAACCATCATGTGGAGTAATATGTGAGCTATGTCCCTGCATGTTCTGCATTGCCTGTAACATGCAATACATTTTTGACACACTCTATTTCTGGGTCTCTTTTCTTTAACAAGTCAGAAAGAGGGTGAACAAGCGACGAACGAGCAGAAAGGCACAGAATTCTACAATTTCAATTAGAACTATACCTGTTTAGTGAATGCCACTTAGTAAACGCTAGTGACCTTTGAATCAGAAGAACTTCATGGCCACTGGAAAACGGCTCATCTGGTGGTCAAAAATGCCACCATTGTCTCACAAACAATAAGAATTTTAAATATGAAAGACAGAGCAGACGTGAGGTAGTCAACAAGAAGAAGAAGATGAAGATAATGTCCTTACTTTTCTTGGCATCATCGTTTAACATTTTCTCTGCCTTATCCCACCTCATCTTGACTCCCAGAAAGATTGCCTTGGGGAACACATGGAAAATATTTGTTAATGTTTTCTGAATGAAAATATGCTCAGTCCATGGAATGCCTTAAGGACCTTTCACATAAATTGACCGTTTCTATAACAGATTGGAATAAGAGGTTGAATATAGTTAAGGGAGTTTCTGAATTGTCACGTTAGTTGCAGAACATAGTACTTTCAGTGTAGAGTGGGACTTTCATTGGGAAGAGGAGCTGGAGAAGTCACTACCCATTTTTAAAAGTCATTGCAGAAACAGCCTGAGATCAGGCCCCAAACTATAATCACTGTTCATATTGCCATAGGGACATAACAAGGTAACCTATCAAGAAAACTGAGTCTACAGGGCGAATTTATTTGCTTATCTCAGAAAGCTCCATGTTGTGGTTATCTCTTGTGGTGGTTTTGACCTATAACGATCACCTTCTTTGTTGTGGTACTTAAGGAGTCCAATTGCATTGGCCATCCTAATGCTGCTGATTTGACTGCTGATGAAAACATTTGTTTGCGTTCCTTAATTGAAAAGAGCCTTCTCACCACACTGTGGCACAGGAAACAGCGACTGATAGGAAAGTGCCACTGCACAATTGCAAGAGTAATTGTGACCGTGATTCATAGCCTGATCCAGTTTGAATGACATCTTATTTCAAAAACAGTAATAACCATAAAAAGAATCTTCTGAAGTCATCTTGGTTTCCTCTATGAAGGACGGAAATTATAGAACAATTAAAACAAAATCTATGACTTTTTCTCTTGCAAATAAGATGTTTCTGTTTGCTAACACTAGAGTTGTTTTTCTTCCTAGCAAGACAAAATCAGATTAAAATGTATATACAGGCCGGGCGCGGTGGCTCACACCTGTAATCCTAGCACTCTGGGAGGCCGAGGTGGGCGGATTGTTTGAGCTCAGGAGTTCGAGACCAGCCTGAGCAAGAGCGAGACCCCATCTCTACTAAAAATAGAATGAAATTAATTGGACAACTAAAAATACATAGAAAAAACTAGCCGGGCATGGTGGCACATGCCTGTAGTCCCAGCTACTCGGGAGGCTGAGGCAGGAGGATCGCTTGAGCCCAGGAGTTTGAGGTTGCTGTGAGCTAGGATGATGCCACGGCACTCTAGCCCGGGCCACATAGTGAGACTCTGTCTCA
>CAUYRB010019511.1:0-72914 GCA_963574695.1 Propithecus perrieri
CCTCAGCCTCCCAGGTAGCTGGGACTACAGGCATGCGCCACCATGCCCGGCTAATTTTTTCTATTTTTAGTTGTTTGGCCGATTTCTTTCTATTTTTAGTAGAGACAGGGTCTCACTCTTGCTCAGGCTGGTCTCCAACTCCTGAGCTCAAACGATCCGCCTGCCTCGGCCTCCCAGAGTGCTAGGATTACAGGCGTGAGCCACCGCGCCCGGCCTTCATTTCCCTTTTACAACACCTTGTTCTGATCAATACACTTCTGTGATTGAAAGGAAATAAGGTAAAACAAACCATCAAGGAAACTCAACTTTCTGAAGAGTCTACAGACATTCTTCAATATTAACTCATATGGTACTAAAATGAAGAACTAGCCTAATGGCCTCACCCAATATCAGATACTGATCCAGAAAAATAACTGTGGGTTCCTTCATGTGCTCTTTGTTATATACTTTCTTCTCATTAGTGACAAATAATTGCATATATGCAGTTACTTTGTCTGACATATTTATCCATTCATTCTTTATTCATTTGTTTATAGATTAGATAAAGATATAAGTATAATGTCTGAATCATGAGCAGTGCAGTGTGTTTTAAATGATTCTCTGACATTGGATGTATAGACTGGTATAGGAAATGCTTATCATTTTACTGATTCAGTGCCTTCATCTCTAAATAGGAATAACAAGTTAATAATTCTAAAGGCAGATAAATATTAGTGTTATTTACTCATAAGCATATATATTTCATATAAACTAAACAAGATTTTTTCTTAAAAATTGAACAAACTGTGACTATGTTTACTATCATCTTCATGAAGATTAATTGAGTTAATGATGCTTAACAAATTTTAACTATATTTAAAACTATCAAATGAAATGAAATTCATATTAACTTAAAAACCTAAATATTCTATCAACCTATATTAATTTAAAAATCTAAATATTCTATCAACCATGAAGAAAAGATGTTAAATGATATCAAGTTAATTAGCTTCTGATGCTTAACCAGTCTTATCCAGTGTTTTCAGTCTAAATACATAACAAGAATTTTTTAAAATTTAGTTATTCACAGCTTGGTTTAAGAGGAATAAAAACAATAACCCTCATTTAATGAGGCTTAACTAAATTTAATGGAGCTTGAAAAATTTAACGAAGTTTAAGTTGTAATGAAACATAAGATCCCCCTTTGATTTCAGATTACAAAGATTTCGCTTAATATCTGGGAATTACCTTAATTCCTAAAGAAATTATGAATACAATAAAATATGGCGAATATGACACATAAAGATGTCTTCTAAAAGATGCAAATGCTCTTTGGACTGGAGGAGAATGGAAAATCAGGGAACTGAAACTGTAAACATCCCAATGAAAAGCAGGTAATATAATAGGCTCTTAGAATTTTAAGGGGTCTTTTCTTTCATAATATAAGATCTTCTATCCAAGGCAGGATCCCTGCCTATACCATTCCTGAAATACTGTCATTTAGTTTTGACAACAAGTTTTCCTAGATTCCATTTATCTGAAAATGTCTTTATTTCACCTTCCGTTTTAAAAGATGTTTTTGCTAGATATAGAATTCTAGATTTATAGTTGCTTTGGTGGTGGTGGTGGTGGTGGTAATGGTGGTGGTATTCTTTTGGTCTTGCTTTTTAACCACTTTAAAGTTGTAACTTCTGGCATGCCTTGTTCCTAATGAGAAGTAATTTACTTTGTTTTTCTGTACATAATATGATTTTTTCTGTGGATGTTTTTAGGATTTATCATGATCTTCAGCAATATTACTATGACATATCTACGTGTGATTTTCTTGCTTTATCCTTTTGGAGATTTGTTAAACACCTTAGTTTTGTAGGATTAATGTCTTTCATGAAATTTGGAAAATGTTTAACTATTATTTATTTGAATATTTTCTGTTCTGTTTTGTTGCTTCTGTGCTCAGGGACTCCAGTAATAGACTTCTTGACATTAGACTGATGTTTGGTTTGATTTGTTTTGTTTTGTTCTCTTGCTTTTCAGCCTTACCTTCATGGCATGATTCTCAGCAAAACTAGTGATGGTGGAGGAGCAGTGAAGACAATGGTCGGGACAAGCAAACTATTCTTTAATTTGAGTGTCTTCAGGATTAAATTATTCCTCCCTGCCTTCATCTTGACTTAGTTTAGCTGGCCTTTCCTCAGCAATTCAATTTCTTATGGGTTTTGGTAGGCTTTCTCCTCTGTCTGCCCAGACCACACCAAGAAGTTGCCCCAGAACTGTTCTGAGGCTTGCTATTCACCTATGGAACATTCCTCTCTCTGGAAATCAGTTCCTCAAGACTTTCTTGCATCCACTGCTCTTCGATATTCACATAGATAAGTATGATTTTGCATTTTGTATGGGTTTCCCTTTGTGTTATATAGGAATGAAAGCTGTATGTATTTTTTAATATCCTGACCAGAAGTTAAATCCCTTTTCAGCTGGTTCTAATGAAGTTGTAATCCATGAGGTTTTCATTTCTATCTTCATTCTATTTCAATTTCTGCTGCTGCTACAACCAAATTGTTGGAAATTCTTTACACTACTTTTTAAGTCATATTATGATATCTTGGCTCATATTAAATTTGTAGTTAACTGCTTTTATTTAGGTCATGTTAGTCTGTTCTAACAGAGACCCAACAATCATATTTTGTCTTACTGTTATAGTACTTATTAACCAATCAAAAGTTTTTTTTTTTAAAGGGACTATCCTTTTCAAATAAATGTTCTTAAGAAATTCAGAGATTAATTTTCCTTGTGAAGAATGTAAAAATAATTAATTTAATTAACTCATTAACATGTAATGCCAAAGACTGAATTCATTATCTTCAACCCACTTTTTCCTTTCTTAGAAAAAAAACAATGTCAGCATTCACCAATATTCGGTCTTCAAGTACACTGTTCAATGTGTGTTATATCTAAAAGATTACCAAGAGTGATGTTACAGTCGAACCTTCAATATCTAGAATTTTTCAATATTCTTTGTCTTAATACTAGAAATTATTATAAATTTCCTTCTATGGAAGCAAAAAAATAAGAGTTGTAGAGTGTTCTGTCTCTCTCTTTCCCTTTCTTTTTGCACGCTCCCTCTTTCTTTATCATTTTTTAAAATTTTAAATCACTTATTCCAAATAAGAATTCTTTCTTGTTATTTATGTTTTGAATATAGCCTTAAAAGCATTCATTAAATCCTAACATCTTCGTTATTTCTGATCTATACATTTTCATTGTATTCCTGCAGGATATTTTCATTTTACAATACTTTCTATGGTTGTGTGATACATCTTACATCATTTGTAAATGCACATTTAAAATCTGAGCATATCAAAAGCCTTACATAAGCCACATATTTCAACTTTTCTTAGTTGAAATCTTTTAAATTTGAAACATCCAAATTTTATTTTATTTTTATTTCAAAAAATTTAGGGGCTACAAGTGTTTTTTGTTACATGAATGAACTCTAACATGCTGAAGTCAGGACCTTCAGTGTACCTGTTGCCAAAATAGTGTTCATTGTACTTGACAGGTAGATTTTTAAGCCCTCATCTCCCATCCTCCCTCCTTCTTAGTTTCTGATATCTATTACACCTATGTATAACCATATATATCCCTCATTTAGCTCCCACTTATAAGTGAGAACATTTGGTATTTATGTGTCCATGCCTAAGATACTTCACTTAGGATAATGGTTTCCTGTTCCATCCAAGTTGCTGCAGAAGACATTATTTCATTCCTATTTATCACTGAGTAGTACTCCATGGTGTGTATATATATACATATGTGTGTGTGTGTGTGTGTGCATGCATGTGTGTGTGTATGTCCCACATTTTCTTTATTCACTCACCAGTTAATGGGCATTTAGGTTGGTTCCATATCTTTGCAATTTGTGAATTGTGCTGCAATAAATATTCAGGCCCTTGTCTTTTTGATATAATGACTTCTTTTCCTTTGGATACATATTCAGTAGTGGGATTGCTGAATCTAATGGTAGGTCTACTTTTAGTTCTTTGAGGAATATCCATATTGCTTTTCATAGCAGTTTTTCTAGTTTACATTCCCACCATCAGTGTATAAGAGTTCTCTTTTCACTGAATCTGCACCAACATCTACTGTTTTTTGACTTTTTAATAATGCAATTCTTGCAGGGGTAAGGTGGTATCTCATTGTGGTTTTACTTTGTATTTCCCTGATAATTAGTGATGTTGAGCATTTTTTCATATGTTTCTTGGCCATTAGTCTATCTTCTTTTGAGAAAAACTTACTCATGTCTTTTGCCCACTTTCCGATGGGGTTATTTATTTATTTTTTCTTGCTTATTTGTTTGAGTTCTTTGTAGATTCTGGATATTAGCACTTTGACAGATGTATAGTCTGTGAATATTTTCTCCCATTCTGTAGGTTATCTATTTACTATGTTGACTATTTCCTTTGCTGTGTAGAAAATTTTTAGTTTAATTAAGTCCCATTTATTTTTGTTGTTGCTATATATGCTTTTGGGGTCTTATTTATAAATTCTTTGCCTAGGCTTATATCTGAAAGAGTTTTTCCTACATTACTAAAATTTTTAGGGTTTCAGGTCTTGCATTTAAGTATTTCATCCACCTTGACTTAATTTTTGTATATGGTGAGAGATAAGGATCCAGTTTTATTCTACTGCATGTGGTTATCCAGTTTTCCTAGCACCGTTTATTGAATAGGGTGTTCTTTCCCTAGTGTATGTTTTTGTCTGCTTTGGCAAAGATAAGTTGATTGTACCTATATGGTTTTATTTCTAGGTTCTCTATTCTATTCCACTGGTCTATGTGTCTACTTTTATAGCAGTACCATGCTGTTTTGATTACTATAGCCTTGTAATATAATTTGAATTCAGGTAATGTGATGCCTCCAAATTTGTTCTTTTTGCTTAGAATTGCTTTGGCCGTTTGAGCTCTTTTTTGGTTTTATATGAAGTTTAGGATTATTCTTTCTAGAACTGTGAAAAGCAACATTGGTATTTTGGTGAGAATTGCACTGAATCTGTAAATCATTTTGGGCAGTAGGGGCATTTTAACAATGTTGATTCTACCCATCCATCTGCATGGGATGTTTTTCTATTTGTTGATGTCAATTATGATTTCTTTCATCAGTGTTTTGCAGTTCTCCTTGTAGAGGTCTTTAACCTCTTTGGTTAAGTATATTCCCAGGTATCTTATTGTCTTTGCGGGTATAATAAATGGTATTGAGTTCTTGATTTGGCTCTCAGCTTGAGTGTTATTAGTATATAGAAATGCTATCGATTTTTGTATGTTAATTTTATAACCTGAGACTTTACTGAATTTATATGTCAATTCTAGGAGTCTTTTGATGGCATCTTTAGGTTTTCTAAGATCATATTGTCAGCAAACAGGAACAGTTTGACCTCCTCTTTCCCAATTTGGTGCCTTTTATTACTTTTTGTTGCCTAGTCCTTTCAAAGCTTGCCTTTAAACTTTATTTTTTGGGACCTATGCAGCCATAATATAGGACTAATTTTCCCTACCACTGAGGCAATACTCTCCTATTGAGGCAATATTCAATGCACCATGAAATATAAGGTCCTTTGGACTGCACAGAAAACAACTTTTACAGGCCCTGTGTGAGATCTCTGGATTATTTCCTCTATTCATTTTAAGTGGTTCTTTTCCCGGAATTGAGTATTTTCTATTCAGCTGAACACTTCTAGGGACCTTCAACAAATTTTAACAGTACTCTATACAGCTCTTGTCTCTCCAGAACTCTGCCTTGTGACATACAAATATCTCGGCCTCCCGAGTTTCTAAGCTCCATCTCTTCAACTCAGGAAATTCATCAAGATACTACTGGGTTCTCCTTTCCTGTGCTGCATACTATTATTTTTATTGTTTTTATGTCAATATGTAAATTTTGTTATTCCACTCCATCTTGGCTAGAAGCGACTGACCCCGAGTTTGTTTTTTATTTTAGTCTTATCTCATATTTTACAACTCATGATCACTTTAAAAATACAAAAAAATAGCTAGCTATTGAATAATTGACATTTAAAATCTCAGATACAAGCAGTTGGTAAGACTTTTCACAAAGGAAACAGGCTTGATGCTTTATAAAAGTAATGGGTTTTACACTAATGTTATGCAAACTTCAGTCTCCCATAAAACTGAATCAGAAGTCTGTACTTTATATACAGTGAGAAATAATATTGGTTGCTAAAATTATGAATCAATGGGAAGATTATTATGAGTCGTGGTAACATAAATTTAATTAATTTGCCCGTAAAAACCTCAGTCAGCTCAGTCCTTATAAATGAAGTTTTTTTTTTAAAAAAAAATTAGGAACAAAATTCATTTATATCTATGAAAAGATAGAACAGTGTTTTTACTATGTTTTTAATTTTCAGACGCAGTACTTAAATAGAAATTATCTGTTTTTAAGGGAGATGAACATAGACATCATCATAAAGTTTGTTTACATCAAGATTACATATTAGTCTATTAATTTATATTCTAACAGCACAACTCTCAGTCTCATTCAATTTGTTGTATAATGAAGTTCTTGAATTTCTCTCCCAAGTCTCTTTTTGTAGAATAATAAATCTCAAAGGTAAACCAAATTAAGTTCTCTGTGCTTTTTAAAACTCTGATTTGCAAACTGTTATCTTGTGGTGTTATGTACAAATAATACACAAGAAATAGAAGGGGAAACATTAACAGGGCATACCAGCAAAATTAATTTTTCCAAGACATAGAAACGAAGACAAATAAATCTAAAACAAAGTTATTGAAAATAGTCAGCTACCATCACTCTGTTATTCTTCATCACTTTCTGCCTCTGCATAGCGATTATACCATTTAAGCAAGACTAGTTCCTCAGGCCCGGATGCTTACAGCACATTTGAAAGTCACCCACATGACGTGGTCCTAGAAGTAGTCCAACGCTATAAGCTCAGTAGTGCAACACACCCTACATCTCTAAATTTATAGTGTTTCTTCCTTCCTCTTTAGCATAATATAAATGAAACAAATTCATTTAAGTAAAAAGTTGATTTGTCTAATATGCCTCAGATTTCAGATACCACAGGTGAAATGAGGTTTAATTTACTTCAATTTTTCTTCATTTTGTTTTGTCCTACTTGAAAATGTCTTTTGGCTGGGCACAATGGCTCATGCCTGTAATCCCAGCACTTTGGGAGGCCAAAGTGGGAGGATCTCCTGAAGCCAAGAGTTCGAGACAAGCCTGGGAAATATAGCAAGACTCTCATCTCTCTAAAAAATTTAAAAATTACCTGGGCATAGTGGCACACATCTGTAGTTGCAGTTAGTCAGGAGACTAAGTCAAAAGAATTGCTTGAGCTCAGGGAGACCCTGTCTCAAAAAAAAAAAAAAGTGCTTATAATTATTTGAAAAATGCAAAGTTTATGAAAATTCCTTGTAAATTATCATTGAGATATAAATTCCTCTAAAATATAGAAGAACACACAATTAGTTTAAGAATAGCATTGTCCTAGCATGAAGTAGTTAATTGACTATCATGCTGGATTTTAGATGCATTGGAATGTTCTCCTGTTTAAGAAACAGAAAAAAAAAAAAAGACTCCTTTATCCATTGGCTGATTCTTCATGTTCCACATTTAACACTTCAGTCATTCAGCTCAAAATGTTGACCTTGCTTAAATTCAAATAATGCTGGTATGACTAAGAAATTCAAGTTCTATAATGTACTTATGCCTTCACATTAATAATTTGTAAATCCTTTGATAGAAGGAGAGAAAGTGCAGAATTGGAGAGCACTGAATGACTGAAAAATTTGAAGAGATATTTCTAAGAATGGAAAGAATAAGAAATGCAAGAACTGAGGATATTAACAAATACCACTAGTATATACTCCTGCCAATTCTGTATTTTTTTGTACTGTATGTTACTTACTAATAGCAATATTAAAAAAGATGTTTCAATATTATACAAGTAACCTTCAAGCCTCCAAAAGTATTTGCAATATTTTGGATGGTCTATATCTTACTTTTTCTGTTTTATAACCTATAAAATATCTATATTATTTCAGTGGTGTTTTTAAAGCTATAAAAATATTTGTATATTCGATACAACATAATCTAAAAAAAATGAATGAAGCTCTATCACCCATGCAAAATTTGCACATGGTAAATGAAGGCACTTTTAAGTTTCTCTTATTTGCAGAAGGAAATTTTGAAAATACGGTTTTCCAATTAAAGTCAGAGGCAAATCCAAGACCATACAGAGATCTTATAATTTCCAGAACTGTGCTCATTGTACGTGGTATCATTAAAACCCTTCCGTTCACTTTCTTCTAACTTTGTGTCCCCATCTACCCATGTCTTTGTCCTGTATTACATGTGTACTCTCAATGGAGATTTCAATAAATATTACTAATGTATATAATTATAATTGAGGTTGTAGGAAATAATTCTTAAAGAATTATTCTTCTAAATAATACCTGCATTTTTAGTGGAGCTTATTAAAGTCAAACATCTAAGCAGAGAAGATAACATTGCAGTGAGAGGAAAACATGACGCTAAGGAAAACACCCTATGGTTTCCATCCTCTACCAAACCATTCACCTACAATACTCCTGAAAGTATCTTCTGAGCATGTCCCATGTTAATCTTCTAACTGCAGATTTGGCCAAGATGATTCACACTGACACTGGGAGAAGGAAGGAAGTGGGTGTGATAGGATCTGTAGATATCATGGAAATAAAAATGAAGACTTGGCTTAAAATTTGCAAAATCTGATGTAAATAACAAATTATAAATCAGATTTTGAACAATACAGGAGAATTATTATATACACCTAATATAATCCCAAGGTTTTTATAGTATGCCACAAGAAGCAAAGGATAGAAGTTGGGCCAGGTAATAAAGGCAGAAAAAATTATGTATCACAATTGAGAGATAATAATGCAGAGACCCTTGAATCTAATCGAGATTTTTAGGAAGAGCATGGATCATCAGGACAAAACAAAAAGAATATCATGAATGCCAAGTGTGAGTAGGCAAATAAGAGACAGGTTTGAGCATATCTATATTGGGAGGTCACAAGAAGAACATGTTATGTCACAGGCAAAAGTAAGCTGGGCTTTGGGATGAAGAATAAAGACAAAAGGGTCGGGAACATTGTCTAAGATCTGTCACAAATAGGGGTCCCAAGTGGGGTCAATTTGAAAAGGGACCTATCTCAGGTACCAGGCATGAAGTAAACCATTGTCACCAAGCTTGATTTCAGATGCATTGCAAGATCCTGTTGAATAAAACAGAAAGAAAACTCTTTTACCCATTGTCTGTTGATTTAATATTTGACATCTTAATCATTTGGCTTAAAGCTTTGACCCTCCATAGATGTGAAATATATTGTCAATTCTTTTTACCTCAGCAAGGTGTTGCTAAGATTTATGGTGAATCTCCAGGCTTCATAAATCTAAATTCTATAAGATTAATGGAGATCCTTAAATACAATGTGGTTGTCACACTGGTAGTGTCAACACAACTTTCTTTAAATTATTTTTGTACTGCTTACATGCTTCTATCATTCTGAAAGTATGCCAAATTGGTAATTCTGTGTATTCATGTCTTCCTCATTTATTATGTTTCAAAATCACTGAAGTACAGCATTATAACATTTTTAAATTCTTTGTCCTCAAAACCTAGCATAGAATCTCAAGTATCATGGGCATTCTGTATTACTACTTGACTGAACTTAACTAAAGATAATTTGATTCAAGAAAAGAGACATTTTTAGCAATGTAAACCATATATAATTAATTCTCTTTATCAGCACACAGCCTGAGAAATACTTTTTAAAAAAAATTTAAATAAGGTTTCCTTTCTAAATTAGTAGTTATATTTTAAATTTCATTCTCCCTAGTATAGAACTAGTTGATGTTAAGACAGTAATTATCTTTCAATTTCTGTCTCACTTACTTTTTGTCCTTGGATGTCACAACTTCTTTATTCCTATATCTAAATAACAGATAATACTATTGATATTTTGCGTAATATGGAATGATGGCCTTTATCGTCTTTTAGAAGGCCATGCTCTTTGAAATATTTTTCTAGTAGAGTAATATTTTTGGTGCACTATTGAACTAGCTACCACAAATCTCTTTCTCAAATATTGTTGTACAAACATACATTAAAAATATATACATACACAGTCTCATCTGTTCATCCTTCAAACCAATAGACTCCATTTGGCTGAGGTTTGGGGAACAATTTGTCTCACTGAAGTAGAGTGAAGCCAATGGTTTTGTGTCCTTGTCCATGCAAGCAAGGTGATTGAAGCAAATAAGCTAACAAATAAATGTGGTTTATAATGTGCCTAAAGGTTTTGTAAAATTATAACATTTTATCAAGATAACAAAAGTCTTTCCCAGGGAATTCTTGTCTTCACATAAGGATTTCTTCAACTCTCATAAATATTTCCCTTTTTGTCACTCTGTTTTAATAAGAAGTTTGTCATGGGGAAAGTTAGACAAAATCTGATACAACATGGTTGATTTTATTGCCATCAGCCTTAGCTAGTTTGTTTAGTTTCTTTTCTCTGAATAATATATTTTTCCTTCTTAAGAATATTTATTAGAGGGAACAAACCAATCCCTTCCAGCCTGTATAGGTAACATTCTTAAATCCCTAGGTCCTCGCATTTTCTGCTGAATGAGCATCTTACTCCATGACCTTGACACCTGCCACAGCTGATTGGACAGGTATGCATTCAACAAAGCTGGGTCAATTGGGATTTGTCTCCAGGAAATATGAAATCGTTACCCAGAGAGATGAGGGGATGCAGTCTCTGACACCAAAACAGTGTTACGTGTCTTTCACTTGGCTGCCATGAACAATCTGGGAAAAGAAATCCAGTATGTAGGAAGAGACATAAAAGAAGTTGAGCCACAGAGAAGCAGGGATGAGAAAAATGTGAACTGAGAAAGAGAATCAGAAAGCAACAAGCAGGGGTAATAACTTCTTGGTGTCTGATTCTATGGTTCTTGGTTTCTTCTTCTCATGGCCAAATGCCATCTCCCCTTTTACTTGAAATTAGGAACATTTTCTAATTATAAATGTTCTTCTTCACCAAAGTGAAATTCAAGCTTATGTTTGTACTCTCAACAGCTAGGACTATACAGGCCTCATGGTAAGTACTCAACAATGGTTACCGATTAACATATATATTTATTTATATATTTTATTGATTAATGTGTGTGTATATATATATATACATACACACACACACACACACACACACACATCTATGTGTAAATATATGACAATGGTTTGCTTTATATACTTTGATTCCAAGGAATTGAATAGATCCTTTGGAGCTCTTACATCTGATAAAATCCTCACTGAGAGAGTCCTTGATATGGTATAGGCGTTGGGTCAATGCTTTTACATGATCTCATTTTATCCTCCAACAAACCTGGGAGTTATGTGCTATTTCCAGCATTTCAAAGATGATGAAACTGAGACTTAAGTAACTTTCTTAAGGTCATACAGTCACTAAGTGGTGAAGCCAGAATACAAATTCAGGTCTTTCCGACTCCAGAGTCCATGTTATTTTCATGTTTAATTCATGTGAAGTTGGTGAGGTTTGTTTCGATGTAATCAGTTTATGACTAGGCTATTCTTCCAATGCAGTGGTAGATTTAAAAATAAGCTAAAGATTACCAAAGATGGCTTAGAATATTTGTAATTATAAATTTTCTAAACTAATAGAGTGAACAAATTTGGAATTAAAAGACATGAATTTGGAAATAACTAATTGCTAAAACCTAAAACAGGACTAAAATCACTCAAATGAAATTTAATTAAATGTTAGAATTTATTTTGATTGTGCCTTGCAGGGAGTAAAATGTCTTTTCAATATCTTTAATTTTAACATTAATACCTTTTATGATGATAAAATTGACAATGTTTTTGTTGAACATTTATGTGCTTTATATTCTCTAAGCATGTCAGGCACAAATTAATATATAAATACCTTTCTGATAAATATCCAAAAAGAATGATTTTCAGAAATGACTATTTTTATAGCAGCTTTGCAAAAGCCATACTGCGAGTAGTTACTACACTTTTGAGTAAATATATCTCATTAATATTAAAATGGATCTATTTCTCAGTGATCAAAATATTTAAGTAAAATTATAAGTACTATTTTATTTTTAGTGCAATTTCAAAATTTTATCTGTTTCCAAGGGTTGGTGTGAAATCACACTTTCTAAGGAAGAGAATGGCCTGAATTAATGATTCAGATAAAGTGCATTCACTCTTCAATCTTCAAGTTTTATTTTTATAACATGGATCCACTAAAATAAGTTTAACTAAGCAACTAAAATAAGTCTGTCTATTAAGCAATATTATTTGCAATTATGCTTGCTGGTATGTCTTCAAAAGAAAAACATGGCTTAACTCTTCTAAAAGGTATAATTATGTCATTTTTAACTTTAAAATCTTGACTAACAACTAGCAGATTAAAAAAATTTTGCATGAGCTTAGAAAAATAACTTTTGAAACATCACTTAGAGACTTGAATATAGTTACACATTTTAAAGCTTTGAGAAAATAATTTATTTCAAATGACTTTAAAAGGATCTCCCTTACAGTTATTTATTTGTTGTTTTGGTTTTAATGAAAAAGAATACAAGGAGATCAGTTCACTCTTTGAGGCAGTCTCTGCACATCAAAAAATATGGATTATGGAAACAATTTGGAAAGAAAAAAAATTTAAAAGCATAGTAATTCTTCAAAATAAGATAAATGTCCATGGAACCAGAAATGGAATCAGATGTAAAAGCAGACAAGAGGGTCAAAACTTTATGCCTATGGGCTTTGCCTTCGCAGCAGGCAGAGTAGATAGGGAGTGACAGATTAAAAATGCCTCACGGAGGCGGACGCTGATCCAGGTTTGCTGTTTGAATCCAGGCTCACGAAGGAGGAGAGGGCGCAAACAAAAGCTGTAACCTTTCCCAAGGAAAAGACATGTATAAAGGGGCATACCTAAGGATGTGGGAAAAAATAGAAATTTTTTCCACCGTGAACTAGTACTGAGCTGCTTACTAGGCCATGCTTTGACCTGAGATAGCCCCAACATCCCCAGAAGATTAAAGTGTTAAACTGATAATATCAGATCTGCCTATAAACAAGGGACTATAGGGCCAAATTGAAAGACACAAAACTAAAGACAAGGGACATGTAAACAGAGAAGACAGAGAGAGAAAGAGAGAGAGAATCTTTATAGATGGGCCTGCAAACCAAAATTCCAAAACATAGGAGGAAATAAATGCTAAGAATAATAGCTAGCAAAATCAAAATTCAGGAGATTGTCACTTCAGATACAGTATGAAATAACAAATCTGAGGTGACCTTAAAATGAGTATGTTGCAGATTCTCAAAGGCATAAGAGAAAGGAAGCTATGAAACACCAGAGCAGGATGATATAAAAAAGAACTAGTTTGAAATGCTAGGTATTAAAAATATAATCAATGAAATTAAATACTTAAGAGATTGTTCAGGTCGAAAAGAGATATAGTCAAAGAAAGGATTTAAATGTTTGCTTATCGTTGTAAAGAATGCACATCTGTAAACTACAGAATGAAAACAGGAAAAAGTAGTTCAGAGGCAGAGGTCAAATGACAGATTTAGTGGGAGGATCCAATATATCTCTAATATCTCTAATAGGAATGCAGGAGAAAGACAAAGAAGGAAGTATTGGACACACAATATCCAGAGAGGTAAGGCTGAGAATATTCTAGTGTAGATGGAATTAATCTTCTGATGGAAAGCACACATGGAACAGCAAGCAGGATAAACAAGAATTAATCAGTATATAAATGCATCGTAGTGATATAGTATTGGTGGAGTAATCAACAATAGTAACAATAAACAATTGGAGCAAGAATAAGCAATGAAAAAGAACTTCACATTTAGAAAGATCAAGGAAGACTTCCTTCTCCCTACTGTGTCCCTATTAATTAAAATGGAAGTAAAACTCAACAGAAACCAAGCAGGTGGGAGCGGGGAGAAGGAGACAGGTAAATTCACACCTAATGGGTACAATGCACACATCTGGGTGATGGGCACACTTATAACTTTAACTCAAACTGTACAAATGCAATTCATGTCACCAAAACGTAATATTCTCAAATAAAAAAAAAACTACTTTATCTAAAAAAAATCTGAAATTAAAAAATAAGTGTTCAAAATGTTCCTTTTAAAATGAAGTATTAAATAAAGTGTTGAGAACTCCAAGTAGCAAACATCAGATATGAGAGTTTTATTTCCTACCTTCTTTTTTGTTTTCCTTTTATTTGTTTTTCTGTTGGAGCCCAGACTCAAAGAATTGAGTTAATCACATTTTTAAATTAAAAAACACATTGCCATAATCTATCTCTGTCAGTCATCCTTTTATTTTATTTTCGCCTTTCTTTCATGACCACTATGTTTATTCTCCTCATCCAAACGCTACTATGCTTGATCTATGCCCTTAAATATAACTTTATAAAGTAAGGTGTGTTTTGTGGATATATATTTTTTTAACTTACCCATAGAATATAAATCTTACACTGTTTTTGCTTTTCTTACCCAAACCTGTGATTAGAGATCTTTTGGTGTTGCTGAAAACATGTTTGTTTATTCTTAGTATTTCACAGTGAACCATAGTGAACATCTACCACATTTAAACATCCATCATATCTCTTAGAGACAGACACTGAGATTGCCACCAAGCGACTGTTACCACAAACAATATCACAATCAATATCCTTTTCTTCATGTGACTACAGATGTTTCTGAGAACTTCTGTACGATGTATATATATGGTCATAGAATCATAGCTGTATTAATATTTAATTTAGAACAAATGCTTTTCAGAATACTTTTCGCTGCAGATGAGTGAAAGCACTCCATACACATTCTCTAACACTTCATATTTTTATCCTTTTTAATTATAGTCTCTTTGACAAAAGTAATGTCTCACTGTCTTAATTTCCATTTCTCTGATTATGAGTATGAAGTATCTTCGTGCACTGTTTAGCTATGCAAAAGTCTGATCTATGATAGTTATGTCTTTCATTGTTTCTTTCTTTCCCCATTTGGGTTTCTGTCTTTTCCTTGATTAACAGAAGTTATTTTTATTCCATATAACAGTCACTCATTAGTTTTAAATTTAGCCAATAGGTTCCCCATTTATCAATGGGGGAATTTATCTTTCAGTGAACAGAAAATCTTACAATTGATAACATCATAACAATTGGTTCTTCATATTATAATGTATCTTTTGGTGTTGAATAAGAAGTCTTTTCCTATCCATAGTCCACAAAGCTTTCCTAATTTTCTTCTCTTTTCTTATGTGTAAATGTCATATGCTTTGTCTATAACATATTCGGAATCTGCTTTTGTATTGGGCATAAGAAAGACCTAGGGCTAGTCTTATTTTTCTTCTTTAGAGAATAAATTTTCCTTATCTCTTCTAACCACTGATTTGTTATGCCATCTTTATAATATATCAAGTTCTCATAAATGTATGCATTTATTTCTAAAGCTTCTATCCTACTTCCTTTGTCTACTTGACTCTTCGTACATAAAGATAATATTGGTTTATAGCTAGAGTTTTGCAGAATGTCTTCATATCTAGTCAGTTTTGTCATTTATTTTCTTAAGGTGAACCTAGCAATCTATAAGTTTTTAGTCTTTAATATAAATTTTTGAATGAAAATTTTGGCTGTTATGCCACATATCCAACATAATGTTTTAAGACTATGTTAAATTTGTAAGATAATTGGGAGAAAATCTTCAAGCCAAAAAGAAGGCCCTCGCTAGGGAACCAAACTGACAGGCACATTGATTTTGGACTTCCCAGCATACAGGACTTTAAGAAATAAATTCCAGTTGTTTAAGCCACCCAGTCAATGGTATTTTGTTACAACAGCCCAATCTGATTAAAACAAATATTTTTCCAAGTTACTTTGCATTTTTTATTTATAGTAACTTTTATTTTTCATTTTTTTCTTTCCTGCTCTGCACTTTACAGATCAAACATCCTTTGATGATTTTAAATTCATACATTCTTTTCAAATCTTTTCTGGTTGCTACCTCTTCCTTCAATTTTATTTTTTAAAAAATTTTGCCAATATCTACCTTCCTGCAAGACAGGATAGACACTTAATACATTCTATTTTCCTGTGGTCCCCAATCCTTTCCACAGCCTCCTCCCTCAGCACGATCTTTTTTCTTTTTCTTTTTCACCAGACTTAAAAAAATACATTTCAGTTTAAAGACTTATTTATGAAAAAATGAACTTTAAATTTCTAAGGAAATAATAGCAGAATGTATTTATGATTTCACATGGGGAAAATAGTTTTTAAGCCAGATTCCCTCCAAAAATGTGAGTAATGCTGAGTTTTTGCACTGACTAGACAGCAATGAACAAGGACCAATTGACCATTCTGAAATTTGGATGACTAATTCTGAAAGAATCAAATGACGTTTTACCCAGAAAGAAATCATATCTTATTTCTGAAAATTTCTAAACCATTCTGGATGTAGAGATTTGGAGACTAATTAGAAAATTCCAAACTCTATCCAAAATTAATTTATACTCTGTAGAGCTCAGATTCCTGGCGTGGGTTACACCTAAGCAGTGTGGGCAAATAAGTTTGATGTTTTCCCCGTTTCACCTTCCTTCTTTTCCTGAGGCATACACAGATTTTTTCAGTATAAGACTTTCCGTGGATTAAAAATCACTATGGAGTGTGATCTGTATATGAGGCTCAAGAAAATGGCAGACAAAAAAACAGCCTAAGTCAGAGTTTGATGTTGATTTGGGAGAAAACTCATATCGGCGTCCTTTATGGGAAGCATTAAGTGAGATTTCAGCTCCACCTAGCGTCTATAATGGGATAACGTCTTGGAAGGGAAAACTCCCATCATGGCCAAGACTCAAGAGTATCGGCAGCTAACTTAAGGCTGGGCACCGGCTCAAAGCAGGTACAGTCAAAGGGATATTGCTGTATGTTTTTGTCAACATCTATGCAAGAAAAGCCTTTCTTAGATCTAAGAAATTAATCAAGTATTTACACGGTTGGTCAATAGAAGTACTCATTCATGTATCAGCTTTAAAATTAGGAAGGTTTGAAATGATAGAGACTCTAATTTGGAGGAAATAAAAATGTGATAATGATATAATGCTGATAATACCTGGGAATGAGAAAGGACTACACACATCTAAGGACAATTTGCATATGCATGAATGAGGTCATATTATGCTTTTTTTTAAAGCTCAAGTGTAAGATTTTAATACGTCTGTTTGAAATTGAGATAGTAGACAAAAAACAAGTAAGGACATAGATGCTATGAAAATGCAATCAACATATTTGGTAACATAACACAACTATGGCTATATATTGAGAGAGAAAGAGCATTAAATTCACCAAATAGAGAATAAACTTTATTGTATTTCTATGGAACATTTACAAAAGTTAAACATGCACTTAAAATGAGTAGTTTACATCCAAAAAGTAAAGCGTTTGTTTATGCATAACATTCTAAAAATATAGTAGAATTAAACAAAAGAGTAAAAATGCATTGTAATTATTTGGAAATTAAGAAGCACACTATTAGATAAATCTTGAATCAAAACCAACATCAAAAGCAAAAAAATAAAATAAAATTACACACTGAAAAACAATGGAAAGGAGAATAATTTATAACCAAACCTATGAGATACAGAAAAAGCAGGACTGAGAAAAACTTGTATTGTTAAATGACTTTACTATTAAAGAAGAAATGTGAAAAATAAAGGAATTGGTATTTATCCTATGTTCCTAGAGAATAATGACAAACCCAAAGAAATGAGGAAAAAGAATTAGTAAAAATGAAAAGAGACTCATTTGCTTAAAAACATTTTATTAAGAAACAATAGTATAAAACAAAATCCTGCCTACCTGTGTTTATTTGGAGGGTCCTAACACCACATTATTTCAAAGTCATCCCAGCAAAGTTCCTGAAGTCTGACTGCCTCGTAAACCCAAATCAGTGGGAATTTTCATCATTACCTTTCTCAAAGTGTATTGATACTCCATCTGATTTTGAATTGCACACGTGTTTCTTACCACCCAAGATGGACCATTTTGATGTATCATCTGCATGCACAGAGGTTAGGAGGAGTTCCAAACTTTTCTGTTCAGAGCCCAAAAGTAAATATCTTAGGCTTTGTGAGCCACTTGGTATCTGGTGTCTGTCCCAACTACTCAACTCTGCCACTTATTCTCAAAAGCAGCTATAGACAATATGTTAACAAATAAGTGCGGCTGTCTTTCAGTACAAATTCGTTTACAAGGTGAAAAAACAAAAGGAGTGTGGGAGGATGAATGTGGCTCATGGGCCAAGTTCGCTAACTCTGAGCTAGAGTTCAGTACTGATTTTAATAAACCATCAACCTATCTGTGACTACGTAATCAAGTTCAGCTCAAAATGAAGAAGATATTCGAGAATAAAAATGATGGTAATTATAAAATAATAACAATTACGATGATAGCTAACATTTTGGTGGGGCTTTTCTATAGATCGGGCACTTCTTTATACAATGCTTTACATGCAATATCCACATCAGCCCTACCAGTATTAATGTCCTTTTCCAGATGAAGAAACTAGGGGTTAGACACTTAAGATATTTATCCAAAGTCTAGTCAAAAGGTGGCAGTATAGAATGTAAAGTCATGTCTGCTGAGTCTAAATTCTAAACAGCTCTACAAAAATACTTGGAAGTCAAGGGTATCATATATGATGGCACTTTTCATGGGTCTAGGGGGCTATTTTTCTTGCCCATTTTTCTGTGGAGGTTCCCCCACTCTGCTTCCCAGGAAGGAACACTTCTTCTACCCTCCTTCTGACCTTGCCTCAGCATTAAATTCTCCCCATGGTAAAAGCAGTGATAATCTGATTGAGTGTCTGCCATTCCCTGAAGCACTTAGGGAGTGTAGGACCCAAACATTATAATCCAGGCAGCATGGACCCAACTGTCTCTTGTACTTTGGAGAGAACAGCAAATACTTGCTCTTGTAAATTCCAAGGAGTAAGTTGAGGAAGCAGGATCTCTTTCAGGCCCAGCGTATCCATCTGCAATGTGCTGGACGGGTTAGAGATGTGACGGTGTCAAGTTCTAGGCTGAAAATAAAGGTAGCAAGACCCTGTCATAATCTTTAATACAGCTTTATTCAAAATAATTTTGAGACTATTATAATACTTATTTGCTCTTTGTCAGATTTCAATTCATCAGGTTCCTAAAGACAGATTGATTAATTAAACTCAATCAAATCTTCCGATTATAGGAACCATAGATATTGTAATAAGTGCCTGAGGCTACTTGAAAGCAAGTCCAGATTGTTTCTGGAATGTTGTGCTCTGTCTAGAGTATACCCAAAATCTGAGTAACTCTAAAACATGTTGGATTCCCCTCTGGTTGACAACTCTTTAAGAAGGTTTCTTAAATGGTTGCTTATAATCAAGTGAATGGAAGACTAACAAATTACAGTCTGACTATGAAATAGGCTGCACCTGAACCTAACGAGACAATAGGATATTGCAAAGGACGATGGAATGAATTACAAGTGGGTCAATGGTAGTCACCGCTTAAATGGATGGTTTGACATAACGAAGGCCAACCACAAAGTGATGACTGATGCAAGGCCAAGTACATAACAGGAAGCATAATTACCAATTCTCCTGTTTTCATCCAGTGCTAATGTTCTCCTGTACACAAGAAGAATTTAACTCAAGCACAAAGATACTGAAAGAATAGTGGCAGTAGGTGGCTGAGACGAGGAAAAAACTCTCATTTGTCTCAGCCATTTTAAACCGATGTCTGCTCCTTCTTTTAGATTCCAGATTCTAGAGGTCTTGCTTAGATATGACTGGAGACACTTATAAGGCCTGTGCCTTCCAACAATCAAGTGGGAATAACAGATTCTGTTGGCATCATCTAGTGAGATCACAGCCAGTCAGCTTACACTCTGCAGCTTCTGGGAAAGTGAAACTTTGAATTGTGAGAATTCTCCCTGAGTAAGTGCAACAGAGGTGAGATAGATGTCTGGCAGATAGAAGGTTCTTTCTTAAATTACTTTGAGTATTAAATTTGCTAGTCACACATCATTTAACAAGTACAGTCAGAGGCTACTTTGGAATTATTCTCAGTTTATTTACATAGCATCAGTAATAATGCAAGAAGAATACGGGAGATTTTTCCAGTCTGTTGTATTTAGATATAAGATTATACGAAGACATAAATCCTTTCCACTATTATTTAAATATATATATACAATTGCCCTTGGAAAGGTTTTGGCCAGTAGATAAAGAGATTAGATGTACAAAAAAAAAAAGAAAAAAAAAGCTGGGTGATGTGACTCATGCTTATAATCCCATCACTTTGGGAGGCCAAGGCAGGAGGATTGCTTGAGGCCAGAAGTTCAACCAACCTGGGAAACACAGATGCCATGTCTACAAAAAATTACTTAGCTGGTTGTGCTGGCACATGCTATTTAGGAGGCTGAGATTAGAGTTTCAGGTTACAATGAGCTGTGATTGTGCCACTACACTCCAGCCTGAGCAACAGAGAGAGACCCTGTCTAAAAACTAACAATAATAATTTTAAAAAATGAGAAAAGATAGACATTTATCAATTGGATACCCAAAATACATATTTAGATTATAACTAGGTATCGATGGAAAAAATTTGAAGTGCATATCCTAGCTTAGAATATGCATAAAAGGGAGTAATTAACATAGAGGAAAATTTAAACATTCCTTCTAATTTACTAGAAAAGTTCAGTTTGAATGACATGATTACAGAATGCCTTTTATGTAGTAAGATTTATATATTAAACTGATATATACTTTTATATATCGTTAATTCTCTGGGGCTATTGTCTTATTTCTTCAGATAATCTTAGACAATGGAATAAGAAAAACAGTAATTTTGAATTAGTACTTTATAAATTAAGCATATATCTAAATCAATAAGTCTACATGTATTTGCATCTATATTTGCCTCCTCCTCCGACTCTCACTATCAATCTATAACCCCTTCAGGGCTAATGTAGTTTTGGAAAACTAAGATATATTGAAGCCACTTAAAGTATCGCTGGGGAACAAAACTGGATTTCTTTAACCTTAGAATGTTCTAACAGTTGCTTTAATTATCTTTTGCCTCAGCAACAGAAAAATAATTGACCCTTTGAGGTGAGTCAATACTAGTTCTTTGTTCCTTTGCCAACCTTAAAACAAACAAAAGTAAATTGTAGATATAACATAGAGGTGTTAGATTCCTATTGCTACTGTAGTAAATTACCACCAATGTAGTTGCTTAAAATGATACAGATTTATTATCTCACACTTTTGGAGGCCAAGGTGTCCACAGAACAGCATCCTTTTGGAGACTGCAGAGAAGAATCTGTTTCCTTGCTTTTTCCAGCTACAAGGGCCCCCCTGTATTCTTTGATCCATGGTGCCTTACTACATCTTCAAAGACAACAGCATAGCATTCTCTAAACTCTCTGACTCTGACACCATTGCCTTCCTCTTACAAGGCTCCCTGTGATTATATTGGGCCAACCCAGATAATCCAGAATAATTTCTCCATGTCAAGATCCTTAATTCAATCACATCTGCAAAGTCCATTTTTCCAGACAAAATAACATACGGACAGGTTCTGAGGACTGGGAGGTAGACATCCAGTGGGCTAATCTACCACAGTAGCATCTGAAAACTTGAGTGTAAATGTCACGTGGTCTAGGGAAGAGAAATAAAGTGAAATGGATGAAAAAGGAGAAAGATCCTTTTGGTAACAATTTAAATTTGTCATTATCATTAAACTACACTGAAGGAGGTTACTATAATTTCTATGAGATGATAAGTGGGAAATAAGTTCTGTTAAGACAGAAAGCCAGCCTTTCTCTAGACAGTAACTTTTTAATCTGCACCATGAGATATTTAAATAATTCATAGATGTAAATTGCCTTCCCCTTCCCATTAACTGCCTTATCGGTCCTTCTATAGATATGCAAATGTGAGTCAAGAAAAAATAGTAAAAAACTTCACATTTAATACATTTTGTAAAAGGTATCTCTCCATCCAGTTTCATAATTATATTCTAGTCTAAGCCCCTTGACCTCATATGTAAATTATTATGTGTCTAGTTCCGGGTGGTTTTTCAAGTCTGCCTCTACAATCTGTCCTTCAGGCAACCTTTTCCATGCTTACCCCCACTGAGCGGTATTTTGTTGCTCCAGGGAGATGGTGGGGTATTGCTGACTGATGGAGATCCTTGCCAGTGGACTCAAACTTTCTAGGGTCAGACAGGGCTCCATCCGTTATCATTTTTGAGATTTTGACAAATTACTAACCCCGTTGTGCTTCAACAGTTTTCCTCAATAAAATGGGGATTGTTTTAGCTCTTACCTAATGGGCCGTTTTGAAGTTTAAATAAGTCAAGCCATGTAAAGTGCCTAAAGCAGCAGTGCATGGCACCTAAGAAGCCCTCAGTAGATGTTGACCATTGTTATTTCCCAGTCCATTCTTATTTCCATAGGGATTATCTCCCACCAGAAATTCTCATATTTATCCTAACATATAAGTGAGTGGAAGGGAAAGCTGGAGAAGAAGAATGATTAGTTTGTAGGATTAGCTTTAGCTAGAGCACAGCTTCTCTTGGGAGAGAATAAAGGAAAGAGAGAGAAAAAATGGAGATAATGGAAAGAGGTAAGACATGTTGAAAGTGACAAAAATTGGATGATTACATTTTAAGAAAATACCTTATTAAGCTATTTAGCCTTTAGAATTTTTAAGAGAATGCAGTAAAGATTAAAGTTTCTTTTGTTCATTTTAAAGTAGCCCAATAACTATTTTTTCACTTATTCATTCATTCATCAAATTGTTAATGAGCTAAAACCATAAGTCATATTCTGTGCTAGGTGCTTGAGATAATCATGAGGAATAAACCAACTGTATTTAGTTTTTGTTCCAGGAGACCAACAAACATTGATTGAACAATCAGCCCTATCTAGGTTAAACTATTAATATGGCAACCACTATAGCTGAAAAACTAGGGGAGTTTGATCTACCCAGGATGGTCAACAAAGCTTTCTGGGCTGGGCTCTGAAGGAAGATTTAGGGATATAGCATGGATTATTCCAGGAACTGCAGGAAGGGGTATAGCTAGGATGCATTCAATGAGGTGGATTGTGGAGTAAAAGAAGATTAGAGGAGTAAAAAAGAAGTCAGATCATGAGAGCTAGGCAAATTGCATTAAGAATTTTGGTCTTTATATTTATGAGAAATGGGTCGATATATTTAGTTTTATATGTATTGTGAAAAGATTTTTCCTGAAACAGAGGCTGCTTGTAACAGAGGAGGATATGTGGATGGAGCAGTAGGAGGCCGTTGCATTAGTAGAGGTGAAAGCTGATAGCGTGGAGTAGCATAGCAATGTTGCAAATGTGGATGATCACATGCACTTGAAAGCTATTTAAGTGTGAAATCAATAGGTTCCATTAGAAATGATGGAATAGATGTGAGGATCAAGGAGAGGAAAGGGCAATGATAACTCCTAGGTTTCTGGCTCAAGTAACTAGTTGGTTAGATAGCAGCTGTATTCCTGGGAAGATTCTTGGGAAGACTGGAGGGACTAGAAATTGGCTTTGGATTAATTGTTGACTCAATGACAAATTTGTTTTCAAAATGAAAGCAGATTTTATCTGGGATTAAAATTATCACCCTAGAGATAAGATAACTATGAACATATGATACTGAGATTTACTGTTGTAAAGCGTGCAAACTGACCAGACTTGACTTGTAATTTGGGGGAAAATGTTGTTTATCAAGATAAAAGACCTAAAACATTCTGTACATTTTTTTTTATTATTTGTTTGTTTTTATTTATTACGTAGAGAAGGCCAGGGAAACTTCTCTGTATAATTGCAAACTAAATAATATTTTCAATCTGCTTGGAAACCTAATTTCTAAAGTAGTAGGAACTTTTCTTGGCTGGAAAGAGAAGGTCAATATTAAACATGCCTGGATGGATTTAAAACCATCTTGCTGCTCTGCTGTCTGAGACTGGATCTCTGAAGACTGCTGGTAGCTAGTATGGAACTTGAATATAGTAAGGGCTGCTTTCCACTAGAGACTGAAGACTTGTAGTTAATTCTGTGCAAAGAAAAGAATAAGAGAAATTTGTGTTAAGAGAACAACAAGCTCTTGTTACAAAAAAGAGATGGAAAGTATTGAAAAAGCACAAAAATGCTGCCACTCGTATGAAGGTCTGCAGGGTCAGGCATTGTTAGTGTTTCATCAAAGGATGCCCTCAATATACCAAAGGAAGTGCAGTAGCTTAGATTTACAACTCTTTAAACAAGAAGAGTAGAAACAGTCTGCCTGTAAGTTTAGAAAAAAGAAACTTCTACTCTGAGTCACAAGTCAAGCAGCTGGTATTTTGAAAGATTGATATAAGGTAAACTAAGACATGGAAGAATATTTCTTTTTTATTCACAGAATTTTGTATCAGCTTCATTGTAAATTATTATGAATCAACATGTGTCTATGTATGTTGGCTTTCTATTGTTTGATTTGTCTACCCTTATGCCAATATCACACTGCCTTAATTATTGTAGCTTTCTAATAATTCTTTATGTCTGATAACAAAAATTCTCTCACCATATATTTTCTTTTCAAGATTATTAATTATGTCCACTATTCTTGGCTATTTACCTTGTCACATAAATTTCAAAATCAACTTGTCAATTAAAAAATAATGATGTGTAGAGATTTCAATTGTAATTGTACTACATGTATAGAAAATTGGAGAAAATTGATATATTTAAAATGCAGAAGCTTACACCTACATTAAAACAAAGATGATCTCCAATCAACGACCTGACTTTATAACTTAAGGAACTAGAAAAATAAAAACAACTAAACACAAAGCTAGCAGAAGGAAGGAAATAATAAAAATTAGAGCAGAGATAAAAATGAAGTAGCAAACAGAAAAATAGAGAAAAATCAATGAAAGGAAAAGTTGGTTGTTTGAAAAGATCAAGAAAATTGGCAAACCTTTAGCTAGATGGACTAAGAAAAAGGAGGGAAAGACTAAAATTACTAAAATCAGACATAAATTGGGAGACATTAATACCAATTCTACAGACATAAAAATGGATAATAAGAAAGTGCTATGAACAACTGTTCACGAACAAATTAGATAATCTAGATGAAATGAACTAATTTCTGGAAAGACAAAACCTACCAAGACTAAATCACAAAGAAATAGAAAATATGAATAAATCTACAGCAAGGAGATTGAATCAGTAATCAAATATCCCCAGACAAAGAAATGCCCTGCACCTGATGGCTTTACTAGTGAATTCTACCAAATGTTTAAAGAGGAACGAACATCGATTCTTCTCAAACTTTTCCAAAACATTAAAGAGGAGAGATCCCTTGCTAAATCATTCTTTGAGGCCAGCATTACCCTGATACCAAAGCTAGATGAGTACATTGCAAGAAAAGAAAACTACAGACAAATATCCCTTATGAAAATTGATGTAAAATTCTCAACAAAATATTAGCAAACTGAATTCAGTAGCACGTTAAAAGGATTATATACCGTGATCATTCAATGGGGAAAAAATTGATCTTAAAAATCATGTTGGAAATGTTACTGGACTAGTATTACATTTATATATTGATCTTGAAAGTGTAGGCATATTTATAATATTTTTATAATATTGAGTTTTTATATGAAAAGATTAATAAAATTTACTATTAGCTTATTAATTATGCAATGTCTAATTTCCTTAAGTACTAAGTTTGACAGTTGATATTTCTGACAGTTCACTTTGACACTTCTTGTTTTATTTTTATTGCGAAGGTACATCCTTAGTTTTTCAAGTGCACGTTTTGGCTTCTGATTACCTTTCAAACATTTTTTAAAGCAGTTTTTGTGAAACCATGGATAAGGAAAAAATTCATATTATTTTCAAATAAGAGTTCCATCGTGGAACCAATGCAGTGCAGACAGCTCGAAATATCAACCAAGTGTTTGGAAAGGATGTAGCTAATGAATGAACAGTCCATTGATGGTTTGAGAAGCTCCATTCTGGTGATTTTAATCTTGAAAATGAGTGACATGGGAAACCTAAGACCAATGTGAATAATGATAAGCTGAAAGCTGCTAGTGGAAGCAAATCCATCTCAACCTACAGGTGAATTAGCAGCAAGGTTTGACATTACTATTACAACAATATCGGACCATTTGAAACAAATTGGCAAGGTAAAGAATCTGGATAAATGGGTTCTGCATGAATTAAAGGAGTGTCAGAAGAGAAATCACCTCAAAGCTTGCCTTTCTTTGCTGTCACAACATAAAGGCAAACCATTTCTACACCATATTGTTACATGTGATGAAAAATGGATTCTTTTTCATAATTGCAAGAGTTCAACATAAGGGTTGGATAAATGTGAAGTATCAAAACACATCCAAAACTGAATATTCATCAATACTCCTCAATTCATCAAAAAGCTAATGATATCTATTTGGTGGTCCATCACTGTATTATTCACTACAGCTGCATGAAATCTGGTCAACCAATTACAACAGATGTCTACTGCAGTCAACTGGGTGAAGTGATGAGGAAGCTTGCAATTAAGCAGCTGAGATTGATAAACAGAGACAGGCCAATCCTCTTGCAAGACAACGCTCTACCACATATGGCACAAATGATGCTGTTCAAACTACAGAGGCTGAACTTGGAAACTCTCTGTCATCCACCATATTCACCAGACCTTGCACCAGCTGACTACCACTTCTTCCAGGCTTTGGACCACTTCTTGCAAGAAAAAATATTCAATTCTCAACAAGCTGTGAAAAACGCCTTTAAAGATTTCATCACCATTCACTCTCTATGCTTCTTTGCTTCTGGCATAAACAAGCTGCCATTGAGATGGCAAAACTGTCAATAGGTTAGGCACATACTTTGATTAATTGTACTGCTTCTTCTTTGAGACATAATAAACTACATTTTTGAATCAAAATCAGGCATTTCATCTACGGCCATACCACCCTGAACACACCCAATCTCATCTGATCTGGGAAGCTAAGCAGGGTTAGGCCTGGTTAGTACTTGGATGGGAAAATCAGACATTTCATACTTAATGACCGAATAATATATTATTTATATCATATTATTTTTGTGTAACCTTCCATCCACATTTTTGTTGAAGTTTTTTTTTATAGTTATTTTTGTTGCTTTTACCATGGGTTGTTTCTTTCACTATGTTTTTCTAGTTGATTGTCTTAAGAATAGAAAACTTCTCATTTTTATATATTAATATGCAACCAGTCACTCCACCATATCATCTTATTCTTTGTAATAGTTCTTTATTTTATTAAATATTCCTGATATAAAATCACATTAAAGAAAATAATATTAATTTTAATTCTTTTTGAAAAATGTTTCCTACCTTGTTTAGTTATAATTGGCTAGCAAATCTCAAAACATTATTATAGTGGTGAGATGCTATATCTTTGATTTGTATTAAGTTGAAAATATATTCCTAGTGTACGACTGCTAAGATATTCACTTAGTAAATAATATGAAATAACCATCTTGTAATATTCAAAAATTTTAAACAAATTAAATTTTGGATTATATTAAGTGACATGAAAATAATCATATTTTTCTCCTAAAATTTTATTTAGTAGAGGGTTATATTCATATTTTTCCTAATGTTACCTCATCTGAATTCCTGGCATGAACATTATGTGCATCACATATTATTCTTTTTAAGTACTTCATTATAGAATTAATTGGGAATACATCCTCCTTTATCTATTCTTCTTTCAATATACATAACATAAGAATTACTTGTTCTCTGAAGATATGTTTGAAGCCTCCAATAAAACCTTCTGGGCTGGCTTCATTATTAATGGTAAATCTTTAAATTTGTTTAATTCCTTCTGTAATTATTGACCTATTCAAATTCCCTATCTTTTCTTGGTTTAATTCATCTGTGATTTCAAATTTATTGTTCTAGACTTGATACTACTTCGTACTTTCTAATACCCTTTGCAACTGAAAATATAACTCATTCTTATTCCAGTTTTGTTGTACTTTCTCTTTCTTCATTTTTAGGCTTGCAGATGGTTCATTTATTTTATTTGGATTTTCATTTAGTCTGATTCATTAAGTTTATAGTGTTTTTAAATTTTTGTTTTAAATTTTATCATTAGTTTATACTTTTATTAGTATTAATCCCTTCTTACTACATGATTGGGTTGTTATGACCTATTACTTTCTTAAGTTGAATTTCTTTCTAATCAACAAATAACATTAAAGTTATAATTTCCTTCTAGTTCTCACATATTTACTGAATAGTCAAATTTGTGGAAAGTATAAATACGTTGATAAACCTATGTTGTTTAAATACGTTAGTAAATCTAAGTAAATATTGATTATTTAAAATAATAATAACATTTGCAAATTAAATACATGATGAAGATAGTTCAAAAGTTGGGAATACAGCAAATAGAGTTAAAATGTTATAAGTTAAATGCTCTACTCAGGAGTAAAGTTATAATTTAAAATAGACTTACTAAATCAAAAATCCATTTTGTAAACTCTAGGAAATTCATTCCCCCCTGATAAAAACACAATCTATAGTTAATAAGTTAATATAGGGGAACATAGAAATATTAAAAATTATATCTGATTAATTTATAATAAGTAAAAAAAAAACAGGAACAAAAGGGAAAGATAGATAAAAGAGTAAGCTGATAGATCTAGACCCAAATATACCAGTGATAACATTAAAAGGTGAAGATTTTCAGTCTGTATGAAAACAAACCTAACTCTTTGCTGATTACAATAACCATACCTTAAATACAAGAAAGGATGGAAAGAAGATACAAAATGATATGCCATGCAACTTAACCAAATAAAAAAAGGGTAACTACCCTGAAATCATACAAAAAGACTAAAGCAAGAAGCATCACTGGAAATAAAAATGGCATTTCATAACGATAAAAGGTTAAACATAATGAGAAGATATCACAATGTTGTATCTTTGCATACTCAAAATACAGCTTCAAAATATACAGAGCCAATATTGACAAAATTAAAGGAAAAATACACAAATCTACAATCATATTAAGATGTTTTGTCATACCCCTTTCGGGAACTCATTAAAAAAGAGCCAAAAATCAGAAAGCATAAAATATTTAAACAACACCATTACCAAAAATGACCTCACTGATATAAAGAACTTTCTACCCAACAGTAATAGAATACACCTTTTTCCCCAAGGTCCATGAAACATTTAAGAAAATAGACCATGTCTTGGGCCATAAAGCCCAAGCTTTGAAAATCATACAGAATATTTCTCTGACTACAATGGAATTAAGCTAGTTGTAAATAACAACAACAACAACAACAAATAGAAAATCTCCAACTGTTTAGTAATTATAGAATGCACTTCTTAATAGACCATGGAACAAACAAATTGTCAAGGAAGTAAGAATATTTTCAGATAAATGAAAGTGAAAATAAAAGACTTATGCAGCTAAAGCAGTGCTCAGTGAAATTTATAGAGTTAAATGTAAATTGCGGAAAAGAAGAAAGTCTGAACATAAATCATTGAAAAAGCAATCTCAAAATGCTAGGAAAATATCAGCAAATTAAGCACAAATAAAAGAGAAGAAAATAAAAAAAAAATTCCCAGATAATGGAATAGAAAACAAATGAATAGAGGACTCAACAAAACTAAATTTAGTCCTTAAAAAAATTAAAAAAAGAAAACTAATAAAACTGATCAAGAAGAGAAATTATCAAAGCAAGAATTTAAAAATGGGACATCACTGTATATTTTATAGGCAGAAGATGATAAGAAGATGGTATAATGAACAACTTTATTCCAATAAGGCAAACATTTTAATAAAATGGGAAAATTTCTTAAAAATGCAATTTTCAAAATTTGGCATCAGAGAAAATGGAAAATATGAATAGTTCTATACCTATTTAAGAAATGAAATAGGACATAAAACCATTACCCCAAAGAAAACACAAGGTCTAGATGAATTCACATATGAATTTTTTAACATATACATTAATTCTTTTAGAAAACAGACAAACTACTCAAATTCTTTTTATGCAGTCAGCATAAAGATGAATCCAGTATCTGACAAGGATATTACCAGAAAGACAAATTACATGCCGATGTCTCATGATCATGGATGCAAAAACACTCAGCAAAATGTCAGTATATCAAATCCAATATATAAAAAGGATAACAGACCATGACCAAATTGGTGTATTTGCAAGAATGCAAAGATGGTGTGATTTTGGTAAAGCAATTTGTGCTAGACTTCCTTTCCCAGACCAGTCTTTCAGCTGAATTCTAAACTATTTGTCTCTTTTGCTTCTTGATTTTCTGAACTTCATTTTTTATATTATTGTGTTTTCCTTCCCTTGCCTTTTGAAAGTCTTCCTAGTCTCAAATTGGAGTACCTATCAACCACAATTCCAAATCTCCCCCTAACAGTACTCAGGTAGCTTTGAGTAAACGGTATTGGGCATTAAACTCTTCCTATTGGACCCATTTCTGAGTTCTTTAACTCCAGTTTCTCTGGTAAAATATATATCTGTACAGCTTTCCATGCCTTCTCCAGTGGGAGCTGAACAAACTCACACACACATTGAAACTTGCATTAGGACTGAAATTATGTTATTACATTACAGACAGCCAGCCACATTGTCTTAGGTAGAATTACATGGAGAATAGAACCTGAAGTAAAAGGTTATGTATCTGATTTTTATTGGTGATTGAATCCCCATGGAAACAAGTCTGGGGGATTACAATCACCAGGAAAGCACAAGCAAATAAGCTTCTGCTTCAGGTTCTGATTTCTATAAATAAAGGAAGAACAGATTTAGAGGAGTGCATTACTGAAGTGGCCACAGCTTTATAGCAAAGGTGAGCTTTTGCTTTGTCTCACTGGATATTTTCATAAAAGCGGTGTGGGACTACTGCATCTCAAATAGTCCAAGCCAGGAAGATATTCAGAGGGAATTTAATCTAATTACCTCTAGACTCCTACACCTCATTGATCAAAGTTTTTCCATTGGAAGATCAACTTTCTTTCACTTCCAGATGTTTCACCTTTTTTAGCTCATCAGTGAAGCCAAATCCTTCAACTACTATGTGGAACTTTCTCCTGTTTGGTGGTGGTGGTGGGAGGACGAAGGGTCACAGAATTTGGTATTAGGTAATGCTGCAACAGTTAGGACAAAGTTTACATAAAGTTGGTAGATTGACAACAGCTAGGACCATAGAATTGATTTAGGAAAAACAGATGAGTTAGAGAACATCTCAGGAGACAATTAGTGATACCAGATAGACCCATATAGCCCAAGTTTGCCTGTTAAACCCTGGAAAAATATTCCATGCTTCTTCAGTGTTGCCTTTCTAATGAATAAAATTATTTGCTGGTTTTGAATTTGGTACTTAAGAACACTGTTAGATTGACTCCCTGACATTTTTTTTTTTTTTGGAAATTCTATACCACTACTTTTTTAATATCTGGGGCACACTTTCAGCCATCCTAGCAGAACATACCAACCAGGTTAGGATCTCCAAGTAATTTATCTTTCAGAAAATAAATTATAAATTTAAATTGTGAATATATTAATAAGATCAGTGCTAATGCCAAGCTTTATCAAAACCAATGATTTTGCCCACATTTTTCATATTTTTATAGCATTTATAGTATACTCATTAATTCTGTTAACATTTCTTGAGTGTGCTATGCACTTCTCAGACATTATAAAACTTGATGTGTTGACTAAAATTGGATCCCGTTTAGGTGGTTATAAATATTATTCACTGTAAAATAAATTTAGAAATAAATTTAGAAAATCAGTAAAAGTGGAGAGTAGATGGTTAGAAATAAAGAATAAAAATGAGCAATATGCTAATTGGTTTTACAAGTTGTTTAACACTTTATATTCAAGCTGTAATACTGGAAATTGTGTTATTGCCATGAGAGGTGGCTACTTCCTTTCAGTATCTCCATTTAATCGTGTTCAGAAAATGGATTCCAATTTAACTTGCCACTCATGGCTTTTAGTAAAGCCTGGAAGGAATTGCTTTTCAGCTCTCCACTCAGTAGTCCCAGCAGGCCTGAGAGGAGTATTATGTTCTTCTGACTCTTGGCATAACATTCTAAGAAGATGTCAATGCTTAGCCAGAGAAGTTGCATTAAGAAAAGTGAATATTTGGAAGAAGGCAGGGCCACTCTTCTTGAGTATGTCCCTAGGAGCAGTCCTTAGGAAGGTGCTTGGCTGGGGCTGGACAGTAGTGCAGGGAGGTAACTCGTGGAGGAGGGGGGTATGAGTGAGGAGGCTGGCTCCTGTAACTGCTGGTAAGCAAATACCTTAAACTCACAGCATAAAATTACTCCATTATTTTATTCATGATCCTTGCCAAACCAGTACATCACTGTACTTTGGTGTGTCTAAACCTGTGATGTGGGATGTAGTTAAAATGTAGATCCCTGAATCCCACTCCATATTTACTAGATTTTTAATAAGTTCTTCAGGCTATTTTCATTGAAACTGAAGTTTAGGGACTATGGTTGGCTCAGAATCTAAAAGTTAAGAGGTTATCCTTTAGGATTAAGAGTATGGATTTACTACTTAAATTGGGATGATAATCTTATTTCCCTTATGAGTCTTTAGCTTAACATTATAAGAGGTGCTTAATGAATGCTGGCTGTAATGACAGTTATCAAGCCAAAGTTCCACATTTTCAATGCCTTTGCTCCTTGTGTGCTGCCTTTTAACAAATTTATTTGCCCTTTAAGAATTCTCTGAATACTCATTTTAACCATATTTGAAACCTACACACACACACACACACACACACACACACACACACACAAAGAAACCTGCAGTATTGGGGATGTTTTTAGTAGAAAAAATTAAGCATGTACATTTTTTTAAAGGTCAGGAGTCTCCTTATTATGTGTAGTTACCTCCCCACAAATGGGAAAGCTTCTTTAAGTAGAAGCATCTTTGTTCAGCATGTTCAGTGTCAGAGGAACATAGGCTGGGCTGCCCCCAAAGAACTGGGACATAGTTAAGAAATTTAGGATTCTTTGAAGTTTTAAAATAAATGAAGCATAGATTTCAGATGGACAAGATATGAAAGGACTAGGTGAGGAGTGAGGAACCCCACTGAAAGGAGAATCTAGGCTATTTTCAAGCAAATTATTTGAGAGTACAATATGCTGCATTATTCACATATCCATTATACCTCTGACTTCAATAAGTAATTAACCCTCCATGAAATGAATACCATTCATATTGTATATAACGTTATCAATAAAAATGTAAAACTATAAATAATATTTTTAAACAACCGATTTTAGGTAAAACAAAGCCCTTGTGCTCCAGATACAATTGTGAGATCTCAGTAAGACAATCACAGTCTTCTTGGTCTCAAGGTCCCCAAGACTCAAAGAAACTGCAAGAGCAGTAATATATTTCCTACATTATCTTCACTATCTAAGTGCATTTTCAGTTTTTCTTCTCTGCTCTTGGACTATTGAAAATCATTACCATTGCAGCAAGACTAATTTCTGTACCATTACAAATACTGACATTTATTCTTAATGACTTTGAGCGTGGATGCCAAAAAGCAATTGCAATCGATTATATGCAGAAAGTCCTTTTAGTCTCAATTACAGCATTTGTAAAAATTTAAAAATCTGTAACTGTAGATATATCAGATGATAAATTCTCAATTATCAGTAAAATACAAAATATAATTGTTTAAAGCAAGTGTTTTCTTAAAACAAAATCTGGAACTTATGCTTAATTCTGACTCCCAGTATGATTTTTCCCCTAGATTCCAAAATAAATGGACTTTTTGTTCAACTACCCCCATCAAAGGTTAGCAAAGATTTCCTTGCATTCTTCGTTCTCTAAATATATTATCTTATTAAAGTAAAGTTTAAGCATTGATTTTATATAAATTGCCATGATCTGCCTAGAATTTCAATTGCGATTCTTTCCCTAAAGCACTTTAGTGTTACTATTTTTTTTTTACTGAAGTGATTTTAAAGCTTCTAATATCCTTCCTACCATTTATTTATCTCCCTTCTTTCTTTACCTTTCCCCAGGACTGAATTAGGGGTTTAATCAGGAAGAGAATGAGTTCCAAGTTTCTGTTTTTTTCTTTACACAACCATCCCTATTCCCAAACAAATATGATCTCTCGAAATATAAGCCCTTTTCTCTTAGAGCTCATGACTAAGCCAATTGTTATGGGTTTGTTGTTAAAAATGCTGCATTGGTCAAAGCTTAGCCATCACTACTGATGAGAAGTTTCTTTTTAATTTCTGTCATATAGATTCAGAACAATTCTTCTTTATCCTTCATAGGCCTTCTGTTTGATCTTTTAATGCATTTATCACATTGTACTTTGCATCCTACTTATTTATCTGTATCCTCTATTAGACTACAAAAAGTGTCTGCCTTGTACCTAGTATGATATGTAGCACATAGCACGTACTTAACAAATGTTTTCGTACAATATAAAATAAACAGTGACAACTCCCTTTCTGCTTGCCATTGGGGATTAAGAAGGAAAAGTCCTGAATGATAAAAAAGACATATAACAACTCTATCTTTGCCATTCTGTTATCTTAAATGCCCCTTATAAAATATATATTAAATTATACAATGAGAGAGTTGAACTAGATGCAGTCTAGAGATCGTTATCAGCTCTGAATTTCTAATAATACCTGGTTTCTGCTGTTCTTTCTATATATTTTGAACAGGAGGGGCAAATGGCAAGTTAAATAAATATGTATTCTTGCACATTTTTTTAAATGTATACTCACAAAATGGTTAGATGTGAACCATGATGAACATGATGGTTAATTTTATGAGACAACATGGCAGGGCCATGAGGTGCCCAGATATCTGGTTAAACATTATTTTGTGTATGTCTGCAAGGATGTGTCTGGATCAGATTAACATTTGAATTAGTAGACTGGGTAAAGCAGGTCCTCCTTAATGTCGGTGGGCTTCATTCAATCTGTTGAAGGCTGAGCAAGAAAGAATTATTTCTTTCTGTGTTAGAATAGGATAAAAGGCTGAGTAAGAAAGAATTCTTTCTCTATCTGCCTGATTGTTTCATAGCTGGGACATTGTCTTCTCTTGCCTTCAAACTCAGACTCAGACTGGAACTATATCATGAGTTCTCCTGGGTCTCTAGTTTGCTGCCTGCATATCTTGGGACTTCTCCGGCTCCATAATAACGTGAGTCAATTGTGTATACACACACACACACACACACACACACACACACACCGAATAACCCAAACTAATACACCAAGTAATTAATGAGGGGAATAGAAGATGAAAGGAGCAAGGGAGGGAAGGAAGGTGAGAAAAAGAGAGCAGACACAGACCGAATTTCAGATTTTATGCTGGAATTATTTTAAGCGCGCCGATTGAATAAACTCAAACATATCAAGTGTAATTACAAATCTCACCAAAGTTACAGCTAGAATGAAAATATATCTGATTTCTAAACCAAAATTATGCATAATAAGTGCATACCTCCAATAGGAAAAAGCTTATTTGTGGAAATGTGGGATAGGGAAGAGGTTGACTGTGTAGCATACTAGGCTGAATTTGAACACCAGGGGGCAGCAGGATATTTTCTTATTTAAAATATAGTGCATCTAAATTCTTCCTGTAAGGAAAAACTTAATTTGAAATATTTTTCAATCAGCCACCTTTGCTGAATGCCTGCATGTGGACTCTTGAATAATATGCTAGGGGAATTTCTTAATAAATAATGTATGCAGTTCATAAGTATTTAAAGCAGACTTTTAAATCCACCACAGATTCTATGTTTCCTTGTTTAAGTCAGTGCTTCCTAATTCAGTTAAGATCGAAGTAACTGATACTCATACAGCAAACTTATAGCAGTAAACTATAATTTCTTGAGTTACATTCTATTTCCTTTGTGCAAATGCTCTCTGAATAAGTGGCAGTAACTAAATGAGTGCTAATTCTCTTCTAGTATTCAAATTGCTTCAAATCATAGAAAAGACAATTTTCAGGGTTTATGTTTTTAGGGAATAACATCTTTTCGTGTGAAGATATACAAGCAAAACTTTAGAGCTAGACTTTAGAAAAAATAATTTAAACCCACTTTTTTGACCTCTTAATTTTGCAGGTGAAGCACCTATGAAGATAAATATTTTGCCAAGATCACATTGTTTTCAAGTGCTACACTGTCAAATATGTGGCCCTAGCTACATATTGTCACTTAAACTTTGATTAATTAAAATAAAATAAAATTTTAAAATGCCCTTTTTCAATTTCACCAGCTCTATTGGAAATGCTCAGTAGCTACATAATGACTAGTGACTGTTGTATTAGATAGGATGACATGGAACTTTTCCATCACTGAAGACAGTTCTTTTGAATAGTGCTGGACTAGAGAAAAAACTGGAATAAAACTAGATCTCTTGAGAAGATATGCCAAATGAATTGAGCCAGGAAAGTGTTGTGTCAGTAAACACAAAGAAAAAGAGAGTTTCAACAGAGGTGTTAGGCAGATGGGAGGGAAAAAAAAGCACCCATTTACTCTGGCATTTAGGGGACCTTGTTCTGTGACTCTATACATGCTCCCCACTTTCCAATATCCTAACATGACATGATTTTCCAGAGGAGGAAAATAATTATAACAAAATGAGATGCAATGAATTATAAGACATGATAGTATATAATGTCAATTAATTAGCATTGAACCATGTCCCATTTAGAATTTTTATAGTGTAATACTTGCAAAAGTTTTGTGAAAATAAAAACTGAAGGAAAGATAAACTAATATGGCACCTATGGAGACATCAACCACTACCACAATGCTACACAACAACTGTGTACTGTCTGGAAGGTATTTTACTCATGTAAGATGCTCTTATTGGTGACTCTGGCAAGAGCATTTAAGTGGGAAAGAAAGAGCCTAAAGCCAAATTTCAGAGTAAGATGAAAGAATAAATGGGGTGAAACATCAAGTATATGCTGTTTTTAAAAGAAGATGGTAGAAGAAAAAAGGAGAGGATTGTAGAACTCTGGAAAACCAGAAGATTGTTGCTTTGTACCATCCACTTTAAAATTAATAGATGAACTTCAGACAGGTTTATAAATCTTATGAAACTAAGTACAAAACTTTCTATGTTTGTGCATTTGTGTCTTCTGTAGATAGACTGCATAGCATATCTGTAGGTTAGCTGAATGGAATAATTTGAAAATAAAGAAAAAGGGGGGAAAACTAATTAAAGCAAGGTCTCAGAGGAAGCAGGTAAGGAAAGGAATCAGGAAGAGAGGGAGAAGCAAATCTTCCTCCTCAGAGTACAAAAAGCTTAGTTTTGATCATCAAAGAGAAAAAAGGCAGGTAGATAGATAGTCTTGAATAATCAAATCATGAAGGCTTGCAACATTGTTTACAGAGTTTCACATTTCTTCTTGATTTTCTCCAAGCTTTCTCTAAATATTTTTGCTAAATATAATCTCTACATAGAAAACTATATCTGTAAAACAATATATTATATTTTGTAGAATATACCTATAAACAATTGATTATAAATTAATTTATCATCAAATAATAATTAAACACTTAATATAACCTGACTGTGATCAATACTGTTTTAATATTCTTACATGTCTATTTGTACCAAGACCGGAACCATGCAAAGAGAGACCTATACGCAATATAACTTTAATGATTTTAAAACATTTAATACATTTGGGAATCTTACATTTCTTTGCTCCTCATGATTCATTGTTTATTTTCCACCTTTCTCCAGCATGTCCAAAATCTTTGTTACACTTTACAATAACCAGTCACAGTTCCTAGGAAGCCTATCTAATGACAACATGGTACTATTTTTTTTAAACTATCCATATTTATTTTAACTAAAGTTAGATGTTTGGAAATTGCTTTATTATTCTATTATTGGTCTGATTGTCCTGAATTAATCTATAATACAATGTAACATTGATTAAGTAATTACCATGTTAAAGAGCCTTACATTAACTGCACCATTTAATCTTCCCAGTGACTTTAGACTTAGGTACTGTACATAATTATCTTGTTTTACAGGTGACTTAACATATACAACAATTCTTTAGTCTCCAAAACTCTTAATTTTAGCTGTTCACTCCTATAATCTGTCAGTCAAAACCAACCAACTAACCAACCAACCAAACCAGCGTACATACATCTGAGTGTCTAAAACACTAAGGATGTAGTGATAAGAAAGATATATATCTCTGACTCCTAGGGCGTTACATTCTGGGAAGAAGGTATAAATTAAACAAATAATGACATCATTAATAATTTAATTACAATAAGTAATATGAAAGCTCATAGCTGGGCTAGCTAATTGGATCCCTTAGGAGGCAGCAAGGGATTCTCTAAGGATTTAAAAAATGAAGGATAAAGATTTGAAGGGAAAATAAAGTAAGAGGCAAAATGGCTTGAGATACTATTTGGGAAGTACCTGACTCATAATTAAGTAATAATTCTTTCTGCTTTTGTATAATATGCTGAGAGAAAAATTCAATTTCTTTTCTGTTTATAAACATTTTTGAATGATGGATTTAAATGATCAACTTTTTACCCCAGCTGATATTTGTTGTGAAAACTGAGATGCAGTTGCTCCTACTGGAGCAATCCATTCATTGTTGACTGTGACTCATTCAGGATTTGTTACCTCCCTGAGCTGTAATGTTGAGGGCGGGGTCCTGAAAAATAATTCTATTCTCTTTCTGCAAGGAACGCAATTACTTCTGAGAGAGAGCTGCCAACAGAGCGGAAGTGACAAGGTGGGGTCTGCAGCCTGCCTGAAAGGTTTCACTGAATGTGGGAGTGGGGTTTGGAAGAATGATGGAAGGGAATTTCTCAGGCTATCGCTATAAATGCAATATTCCCTTAACAAGAGAAGAGCCAATTAAAGATCCGATGGATTTTCTGGAAATTCCTTTCATATTTATGTGATGGAAAGATGGGGACATCATCTCTTTGGAGAGTCATCTCTTGAATAGTTGTTTTGTGATATCTATTGCCCCGAGTTTATTTTTTCTTCATGTGGATTAAAGAGAGAAAGCCGCATTCAGGGTGAAAAGTGAGACATTGTTTCTATCTTCATATTGGCGTGATTACTGCCGAGAAAATTATACATTAACTTTATTTTCAATTTATTTTTATGTTTTATTAAGGTAAAACGTAAACATAGTTTTAAAATTTAAATAGTCTTAAAAGACATATCAAAGCTCTCTCATCTTTCTGAATTCTGTTCCCAACAGCTAACCCTTTAAATCATTTTAGCTGTAATTTTCCACCAAATTTACAAATAATAGATGTATATATGCTCTTCTAATTTATCAATTTTAGACATTATCTATAACATTTCTACTATGGAAGACGAACATTTTATCTCTCTTTCATTCCCTCTCCATGCAAACATCCTGCCGCTGTGGCTGTATTGACACTGGCTAAACCTACATTGTTTACTTTCATAACTATGATTCTGCAAAGTCAAGGATAGTACTGTAATCGTGTTTCTTTACATACATATGTTTTTGTTTTTCTTAGAGTTAATATTTGGATAACTTTTTATGTTTCTTAATTTTTTTTAACCTTTGGCTAAGGATTCTGATGCCTTCAATTTTTCTGTAAAATACCACGTGTCCCTCCCCCTTCAGTCTGAACTGGGTGCTCTTGAGGCCACTGTGCATCTCTCTTCTGGCAAATCCATTCACATCATTAGGAAATGGCTCTGTGCATTTCTCATGTCTTGAAACTCTATTTATTGGACCCCAGGAACTTTTTTCTATGGTTCCCTTTTTGGATATGTCACATTTTCCAATAACATCTTAAGCAAGAATATATAGGATATGAAAAAGTGCCTGGAAAGTAATTTTTTAGAAACTCCATGTCTGAACATTATTATTCATATTGATCGATGGCTTGGCTGTGTGTAGAATACTAGATTAGTGATAATTTTTCTATAGAAATTTTAATATGCCACTCCACTGTTTTCTAGATTCCAATGCTGCTATCGATAAAACCAATACCATTTATAGTCCAATCCCTTGTTCTTGTTGTTATTAACCTACAGAATTTATTAGAATTTCACTAATGTCTTTTTTCTGGTTTAATATCCATTCCAGAGTTCCACATTATATTGAATTGTCATATCTTCTTAGTCTCCTATCAGCTATGACTATTCTTTGGTCTTTCTTTGCCTTTCATGACCTTGACAGATTCGAAGAGTACTGACTGTTATTTTGTGGTTTGTCTGTGGTTTGTGTGATTAGATTGAGTTTATACACATTTGGCAAAATACCACAGAAGTGATATTGTTATCTTTTCAGTGCTCCATATCAGGAGTATTATAATGTGTGTAATTCTTATTACTGGTGAAGTTAACTTGGATCATTTCATCAAGTTGGCCACTTCCAGGATATTCCACTATAAAGTTGCTATTTTTCCCTTTGTAATTAATAACTATCCTGTAGCTATATTTTTTTAGACTGAATATATTCTGTTTCTTATCATACATTGATCCACTAATTTTAACATCTATCAATGAGTCTTCCCTACACTGATTTATTTTCTTTTTTCCTTTTTAAGTAATACTTTATTTTTTACAGAAGTTTCATATTTACAAAACAATTGAGACAATAATACAGAGTTACCATATATCCCCTCCCATATATCACCCCCTCCATGCCCACACACACAGCTTCCCTTATTATTAACATCTTATATTAGTGCGGTACATTCGTTACAATTAATGAAACAATATTGATACATAATTATCAACTAAAGTCCATAGTTATTTTGGATTTATTTAGTTTTTACCTAATGTCTTTTTTCATTCCAGGATTCGATCCAGGTTACAATATTACATTTAGTTGTCATATCCTTCTTTTGGATGTGACGGTTTCTTAGACTTTCCTTGTTTTAATGCTCTTAACAGTTTTGAGGAGTACTCGACAGGTATGTCATATGTTGTTACTCTATTGGAATTTGCATGATGTTTTTCTCACAATTAGTCTTTAGATATGGGTTTTAGGAGGAAGATTGCAGAGGTAAATTGTCATTTTACTTTTTACTTTTTATTTTATATATATTTTATTTCAGAATATTACCCACAGCCAACATCATAATAAACAGGGGAAAATTGAAAGTATTCCTGCTTAGAACTGGAGCCAGACAAGGTTGCCCACTATCACCACTTCTATTCAACATAGTGCTGGAAGTTCTAGCCAGAGCAATCAGGCAGGAGAAGGAAATCGAGGATATCCAGATCAGGAAAAGAAGAGGTCAAACTATCATGCTTTGCTGATGATATGATCTCATATCTAGAAAATCCCAAAGATTCTGCCAAGAGACTCTTGGAATTGATAAATAAATTCAGCAAAGTCTCAGGTTACAAAATCAATGTGCACAAATCAGTAGCATTCATATGGGCCAACAACAGTAAAGCTGAGAACCAAATCAAAGACCCAATACTTTTCACAGTAGCAACAAAGAAAATAAAATACCTAGGAATATATTTAACTAAGGAGGTGAAAGACCTCTGCAGGGAGAACTACAAAACACTGAGAAAGGAAATAGCAGAGGATGTAAATGGATGGAAAAACATACCATGCTCATGGATCAGCAGAATTAACATTGCTAAAATATCTATACTGCCCAAAGTGATCTACAGATTTAATGTAATCCTTATTAAAATACCAGCACCATTTTTTGCAGATCTACAAAAACATAATTCTATGTTTTGTATGAAACCAGAGAAGACCGAGTATAGCCAAAGCAACCTTAAGCAAAAATAACATATTGGGAGGCATCGATTTACCAGACTTCAAGCTCTACCACAAGGCTATAGCAACCAAAACAGGATAATACTGACACAAGAACAGAGAAATAGATCGGTGAAATCAGAACAGAAAACTCAGATAAAAAAGCATCCTTATATTGCCATCTGATCTTTGACAAAGCAGACAAAAACATACACTGGGCAAAAGAATCCCTATTCAATAAATGGTGCTGGGAAAATTGGATAGCCACATGCAGAAGACTGAAACAGGATCCACAATTCTCACCACTCACAAAAATCAACTCAACAGTGGATAACGGACATAAACTTAAGGCATGAAACTATAAGAATTCTAGAAGAAAATGTTGGAAAAACTCTTCCAGACCACAGAGGTAAATTGTCATTTTCATCATGTCATATATCAAGGGTGCATGTTATCAACATGATTTATGACTAGTAATGCTGACCTGGATCACCTGGCAGATGTGGGGTTTGTCACATTTCTTTACTATAAAGTTAACTGTTCATCTCTTTGTCCTTTTTTCCCCCATACATTCTTGGCAATTTCTACAATTTATTCAAAATCTTTAATTATAATAATAATAATAAGCTATCAGATTAATTTTCTGAGAGCTCTTTCACATACTGTTTCTTTAATTCTTTTTAACTTTATTGAGGTATAATTACAAATAAAAGTTGTATATATTCAAGGTATACAATGTAATAATTTGCTGTATATATACATTCTATAATGATTACCACCATAAAATTAATCAACAAATTCATCACCACACATAGTAACCCTTTGTGTGTGCATATGTGTTTGGGGGGGCTGGGTGAGGACATTTAAAACCTACTCTCTTAGCACATTTCAACTAAACAATAAAGTATTATCAATTATAGTCACCATTCTGTACATTAGATCCTCAGAATCCATTCATCTTATAACGGAAACTTTGTACCCTTTGACCAACATCTCCTCTCCCCATTTCTCCTATGTCCCAGCCCTTGGCAACCACAGTTTTACTCTCTCCTTCTATGAGGTAAACTTTTTTAGATTCCACATATAAGTGAGATCATATAGTATCTGTCTAGTCTGTTCCTTTAAAATGAGCATCTTTTTCTTGTTCTGTGGATATATCACTCATATTTCTCACAGTCATTATATTATCTTTCAATTTTCTTCTGTGCCCTACTTTCTCGACCTCCACTGAATTACTTCTTTCAATTGTTTGGTTTGGGTTCCTCTCAGTCATGCTGAAGGAATTTTTCAAATATCCAGCATTCTTATTTAGTAATAACTAAGAATTTAACTGGATACTCTTTACATTTATGCATGTGTTTGGGAGTTGGGGAAGTAAATCTTGTGAACTAGAAGGCTTTATTCTAGGATGATCTAGTATTCAGTTAATTTTTTTGTTGCGGCCACCAAAATTCCAATATCAGCAGGTCTACCCTGTGGGGCAGGTCATGTTTTTCAGAGGAAGATTTTAGAATCTCCCTTCTGAAATATACAATGTGATCACTGGATGTCTGATTGTTAAGTAAGGAAAAGAATCTGGAGTGAGGGGAAGAATCTCATCATTTAGAATACAAACTTTTAAAAATGTTCCTATTTTCCATACAGTACTTTTCTTCATCATCCTCTGTGTTTAATATTTCAGATTTTAAGATTCTATTATGCAAATGACTCTATGATTCACACTTCAAACCTTAAGTTGAGGAAGCAAGCAGTTGGTAGGGCGGGCTGGAGCAGGACTTTTGGTGGACTAAAGATTTTCAAACAACTTTCTGTTTTCAGCATCCAACCTTGTCCAGCTGCAAGATAACCAGATATCTTTAACTACTGAGATGTTCTAGCTGTCTGCAGAGAGAACTAGCTTGATTCTCACCAATATCACTTTCTATGGACAATTAAATTAGACTTTCTTTGCTTCACTTAACTAAATAATTTATTATTTTTCCATCTACATTCTGCTTCCTATAGTGTGCTTTGATGTCACAGATGTTTCATAGTTTCACTGAAGATATAGTTAAGAATGTCTGGGTTTTGTATTCCTTGTCTTGAAAAATTTAGGAGAGGAAAATGTGTGAGAAAAATTTTCAAGCTGGCATCTTGTTATCAAACCAAAAACAAAGTGATGGAAATGAATGAAATATAATAAGACTGTGAAACCTAATGAATTTGAGGAAACAAACTATAATCTATTACTATACTCTTCAACTGGTTGTTCTTCAATATGAATTCCTTGCCTGATCTTATAATTTAGGTAGGGAGAAATGCTTATTGGTAAATTTGATTATACTTTTGTAAGTTCTTAAATCTTTGAAAGTCACATTTTTCCTAATTTGGCAGGGCTATCCAGTTGAAATAAAATGCCAACTGCAGGCAGAGACATGATATGGCAGAAGTGCTAGTCATCCCCAAATATTTATTGTTACTTTTATCTATATTAGTAGAAACCTCAATTTTTAGCTCACTGAATAGGCACCAAAATGAATATGACATTCACCATCCTTCCCTGTAATCATCTGTGTCTATGGGTTTAAATTCTAGCCAACATGATATGAACTCAAGAATGTGTAAATTAAAATTTCTGATTTCCTCTATTTCATTTTTCCACTGCCTAGAATATAAACGTGTCAGTAAACAATCCTGAATCATGCAAATGAGGATAGTGCACTAGAGATGGCAAATCAATAAGGTTGAAAGAGTCTGACTCCTTGGTATTTTGTAGCCTAAAATGCTTATACCTGGAATACTAAGTTTGAGAGAAACAAACTTCTGTTGTGTTTAAACCACTGTTATTTTAGGTTTCTATTATAGCAGTCAAATCTGACTGTTGCACATGGCATGCACATATTCAGCTATTACACAGATGCACACAAATGGCAATAGGACTTCCAAATGTATGACAAATTGCAACTTTGTAATTATCTGTGTTTTCTATTTTATTTTTTCATTTGAAAATATAGTATCCTGGGCTTTTGCCAAGGCTGGCTGGGAATTACTTGATAGGGGATTGTTAGACATGAAATTCCAAATGTATTTTAATGTATTATGATCAGGAATATTTTGAATGCTAGTTCCAAATATGCCTGTGAATTTTGTCATCTGATTCTTGGGATCAAGGAAACATTATTAACTAAGTGTAGACATAAAACAATTCCACTTATATTATATGAATGTGAGTTTTCCTAGTGAAATATTTGACATATTTTCTCTGCTGATTTCCAATATTAAATTTGACTTTTTTTCTGGTTTGCTTTATATGCTTTACTAACTATATCTGTCTTTGGAAGATAAGCATAGTTCAAAAAGTTGAACTGGGGAATGTGTTTATGTATATATCCCCCGGGATCTGAGAAATTGGAACCAGTTTAGAAATTTATCAGCTAATAATTAATGCTCTAAAAGAGTTTTTACCTACTTTTTTGTAGAGGAGCCCAAGTTGGCTCTTATCATCTATCGCCTATTCTTTCACAAGCTATTTATTTTGTTCTCTGCTATTGTCAAACAGCTCTTTACAGTTTTATTCACTGATCAGGTCCAAATTCTTATGGCTCTGAAACTTAGGACAGGGTTGAAGACTGTGGCAAGGATTTCTTGGAGCAATTCCAAGGAACTCAAGCGCATAGATAATTAGAATCATAAATAGAATGCTCTACCCATAAAAATCATGATAAGGAACTGACTCTAGTGTTGCAACACCATATTTGTGTAATTATACAGTAGGTATTTGCCAGTGATACTGTACATGACACTTGAAAAGTTAATTGGCATTTTCAAAAGAAAATATGAACTCTGAAGAATCATAAAATTTAAATGATACAGAGAGATATGATTCTACAATGATTTATATTATATTCATCTTTAAAAAATCTAGACTTGGATTTTGACAGCAATCCAAAACTCGTATCTGTTTCTTATTATTCTATAATAAGGGTAAGGGAAGTGTCCATCCATATTCCTGACAGGGACATCTTTGAGGTTAGAACAAACAGCCCCCATTTAAACAGGCTGAAAGGAAAGAAATGCCCCCAGGGGCCTATCTGGTTCGAGTGCAGTGTGATACAGCAGGTTTCTCTCTTGACAAAGCAGAGAATGTGGCTCTAGAGCTTCCACCTTCTGAATATATATTAGGAAACATAACTTTTTTGCATTTTATTTTATTTATTTTTAATTGACAAATAATGATGTTTTCATGTATATACATTGTGGAAAGATTTAATTAAGGTAACTAACATATCTGTCACCTTACCAACTCATCATTTTTTGTGGTGAGAACATTAAAAATCTATTATTTTAGCAATTTTTAAATATACCATACGTTATTATTAACTATGGTCACCATGCAATGCTAAAACTTATTCCTCCAGTATGAGACTTTTAAAAATTATTATGGATACATAATAGTTGTATATTTTTATAGGGTACATGTGATGTTTTGATACACATGTGAATTAATCAAATCAAATTAATTGGGGTATCCCTCACCTCAAGCATTTAACACAGTCTGACACTTTGTACCCTTTGATCAACATCTTCCCTTTCCCCCACTCCTACCTTTAAGCCTCTAGTAACTACTTTTCTATTTTCTGTTTCAATGAGATTGACATTTTTAGATTCCACCCATAAGTGAGATCATATGGTATTTATCTCCTTGTGCCTGACTTGTTTCATTTAGCATAATGTCTTCCGGTTCCATCCATTTTGTCATGAATGACAGAATTTCCTTTTTTTAAAGGATGTAGAGTATTCCACTGTGTATAAATGCCACATTTTCTTTATCCATTCATTTATTAATGAACACTTAGGTTGCTTCCACATTTTGGCTACTGTGCATAATGCTGAAATGAATATGAGAATGCAGATATCCCTTAGACATACTTATTTCAATTCCTTTGGATATATATCCAGAAGTGGGATTTCTAAATCATATGATAATCCTATATTTAGTTTTTTGAGAAACCTCCATACTATTTTCCAAAATAGCTGTACTAATATACATCCCCACAAACAGTGTACAAGAGTTCTCTTTTCTCCACATCCTCCTCACCAGCACTTGTTATCATCCTTCTTTTTGACAATACCAAAATGAGATATCACCTCATACCTGTTAGAATGGCTACTATCAAAAATGTAACTTCTTTTTGACTCTGATTGCTTCATTTCTCTAAGTTCCTTGGCATTCCCCATAGACAAAAATTGGACTTTCTTAGTTTTACCATTTCTTTTGAGGCAGGCCTGTGCTTTTTTGTATCAGGATTTTGTAGCCAGGGGAACTTATCATATCTACATATTACAGAAGTATTGAAGTATATAAATGCCAGAGATTAGGAAGAATGGAAACAGATCAACAAACAATTCTCATGTTTTTTATATTCCATCAGCTCTACGATCTATTTCTTTGGTGAATCACGTTTTTCCAGGAAGCACATAGTGGATTAGGTCATGTTTGGTGCTCATTTCTTTAGTGAATTTACTGGGTACCTACTATATTACAACCTCTGTTCTAAGCACTATTGTGTAATAGGGAATGAACAAGTCCCATCTGTCATTCAACATGGATTCTAGTGGAACAAGACAGAAAATAAACAAGTAAGCAATAGATATTTAGCGTGACAGGTAAGTGCCTTGGGGAAAAACAAAGTAGTTGCTAACTATGGCAAGATTCAAAGTGTGAGTGTGGGAATTCATAGCTGAAGTGGTGTGGAGAAAAAGATCATCTATAAGAGAGGAAATCAGAAGTTAGGCTGTTGGATATTTCATCCAACTGCCTGTTGGCATCCAAACGGATGTGAAAGTTGTTAAGAATAAAAGCAAGAGTTCAGATGAAAGGAAAGACTGTCAACCAAAAAATAAATTCTTAATAATTAAGAGTGCCCATACAGTCAGAGAATGATTGCTACCAGAAGAAGAAAAGGAGAATGTAACTGAAGGACATATTTCCAAAGAAAGAGTTTTGATTTGTTTTGAGAGAATTGTTTGCTTGTCTTTTTAACACAAAGTTTTGTCAACCCTGGATGTGACAATGTGGGCCATAAATAAAAACACCAGGCCCATCTGTGATCCTGACACTGATATCTTTGAGGTTAGAATAAACAGCCCCCATTTAAACAGGATGAAAGGAAAGTGATGTCCCCAGGAGCTTATCCGGTTCCGGTTCAAGTGTAGTGTGATAGAGCAGGTTTTTCTCTCCACTAGGCAGAGCATGTTGGTCTAGAGATTCCACTTTCTGAAGACATACTCAGGAAACATAGCTTAGAACACAAGATTATAAGATTCTTAAGAGAAGTGTGGAAAGCAGGCTCTCCCGTTGCACCCTTCCCCCTGCCAGGAAGCTCAATGGGGGTGGGAGGTTTCTCAACTCATTATTAGGAGCATAATAATTGCCAGTTGTTTTGGGGTCCAATTGAGCAATGTTATCGAACAGTGGTGGAAAAATACTTGTTCCAGAACAGCAACAAAAAAGTGATTGTCCAACTCAGAATATAAATCCAATCCCATCCAAAATATTGGCCTCTTTTTATATTGTGAGTTTGCTCAATGTCTTGGGATCCATCACCTACTCATTATGCGTTATTCAAAGGAATACTTCTTTTTATTCATTTCAAATATTTAAGTTTTTAAATATTTGGTATTATTAGCTTTGTTAAGTTGATATTATGTTTGAATGTAGTGAAAGGTATGTAGAATTTTACTGGTGAAAAGGATGCATGAATCCTTGTGCCAAGGAAAGTTCTATGCACTAGAAATTTTACTTGCATTGTCACTACACAATGTGGAGAAGAGAAGCTTCTGTTCCATAAATTGTCTATTACAAAGAAATCATGTTTGACCCTACAATATAATTATTGTTAATTTTTAGGTGTGATAATTGCATTGGGTTAAATTCTTAAGAAGTTTTTACCATTCAAAAGCATCTGTTGATGTATTTTTGGACAAAATAATGTGATGTCTGGACAAGACAGGGTTACCAAATGAATGTTTAAGGTGTGGCAAAATTTTCCAAACTCCCTTTGGGAAAGAAGGCCCTACCCCTCTTTCCTTCATCCCCAAACTACACTGTGATGCCCCAGTTTGCTAAAATCTACATAATTTTTCCTCTATCCCCGGTGTTTCAAATCACCAGAGTGGGAAAGAGATCTAAAGCAAGAGGGTTGTAGCAGCTCCAACCCATTCTCTCCTAAACAGCTACACACCTACACACAACGGCAACATCACAAACTCTCATCTACAGCGACGTCCAGATTTGGATGCTGGGGGCTGACAATTGCCCCTGCCAGCTCTACTGGGGCAGCTAGGCAAGGGGAGAGAAAACAACTGAAGGTAAAGAAACTGAGTTTCCTGTCCTCTCTACCTGTCTGCTCCTCGCCCTCCCATTCACTCCTCCCTCCCCCACGACTTAGCTGCACCCTGCCCTTCCTCTCGTGCCTGGCTGTTCCCTAGCCCCTCCACTCCTTCACGCCCCCCAGGTCCTCTCCCCACTTCCCGTCCTCAGCGATACCCCCTCCTCCTGCTCCCTCCCTTCCCTGGCAGCTGGTGGCAGAGCAGCCACAGCTGCCGCGTTACTGCCTCTGCAGCCGGTCTCTGCCAGTATCAGCCGCCCACGCCCGATCTGGATGCTGAAGTCGCGCACTGGCCTGGAGATGAGGGCGGGGGAGAGAGTGGTGTGGCTGCGAGAGGGGAGGAGGAGTGGGAAGGAGACAAAAACAGCTTCCAAGCTGCGGGCGCCGCTCCGCTGGCCATCTGGGCAGGAAGGGTCTCTGGGTCAGTGGCTGGGGAGCCGCCCCAGTGCCTCGGTTTCTAGCTAGCAATTCAGGGGAGCCCCTTTACTGCCGAGCCACAGCTGGTGAGGACAGACACCAGCCTAACAACACCTCCTATGCAACCAGAGCTCAGAAAACCCAATCCGGGAAGAAAGAGCAGCCCAGGAGAAGAAAAGGGCTCCAAGGAGCCCTGCTCCTGAGGGTTCCCTCAGGTGCTGGTGGAGACGCGTCACTCGTCACTCGGTAGCAAGTAAGTGCTTTTATCTTGCTGTTGTGTCCAGTCCTAGAATGGTGACAGCTATCATCTGCCGCCAGCCTCTCCCACCCACTCCCACCTGCCCCATCCCATACACACCCTGAGGGTCCCCAGCAGGAGGATGGAGATTAAGATTCTGGACGTGCATTAAGAGAGCCACTTCAACAGCAACAGTCATCTGTGGATGTTTGCACGGTTTGTGTCGTCTGTTGTCTCATTCCACCAGGTAAGCTTCTGAAACCAAGATGCTCTGTTAGTGTAAAATATCTAGAAACCCTATATACAATGATTTATATTACATGATACACTGACAGGATAAAAGCAATGAAAGATTATGCAGATTGGTTTACACTTCTAGGAATCCTGTCTGTAATTTTAAGCAACTTCACGATTTCAAGATTGGTGCTTTCATATAAGAATTGTCAGTATAAAAGTAGAGGCCTCAGTTTAATGTTGTTGGAAATGGTATGTTCAGTTTAAACAGCTGGGCATCTTGGTATTGTTTGGATCCACAGGGTTTTTGTTTCTGTATTGTTTAGCTCTGTGAAATACATATCTTCTGGGTGCTTTCTTTCAGAAGTGATGACGTGACTCGGTTATGATACTTTCAAAACATTGATCAAAGCAAGACAAATGATGAATCCAGGTGGAATGACATGCTGATGGGGTCCCTTCATTAGGGGGAATGATGTTGTCAAGTTTGGATACTGGCCAGAAAAATACCTTGGAATGGGAAGGAGTTTGGGTGGTGTTAGTTGTGGTATTTTTTCCCCCTGTTATTGTTCAAGAGTATAGTTTATGGCAAAGTAGAAGGAAACTGGGTCCCACAGTAAACAGATTCCTGCGCACCATACCTGCTATGACTAACCCTAATTAAAGATTGTATAATCCGGCTCCTATTTTTACAGGTAAGGAAGATAAGGCACATAGGAGTAATTTGCTGGAGCTACCTTGCTAATCAGTGACTGAGCAGGAGGTCCAATGAAGAAGTCTTTGGGATTTAGAATTTAGAATTTTTGTGCAAATGAAGCCAATTGTTTAACTTGATAGAGCTTTATTTTTCTTATTTATAAGTGACACATCGAAAACTCCTACTGAGGACTAATTGACAGAGATTACATGAAGGGTTTTATGAAAGTATAACACTATGTGTAACTGTTGCTTGTACAAGGAATTATTCTGTTTTTATCTACTTCACTATTCTAGTTCTCATTCTAAGTCTAGTTCAATATAAGAATAAAGGAGGCTTTGACAGGCCTCTCTAGAATGCACTAGAGAAAGTGGAATTCGAAGCCATCGCTTGCCACTTGTACAGCTTAAAGTATATTCTAAACTGTAAGCCTCTGTCTTCACAGAAGTGTATGCTTTGGCTAGCTACTCACATTTAAACACCTTTTAATATTCTCCATATATGCTGTACCTTGCTTTTCTTTTTAGTTTTAAATTTTGTTTTAGGTGTGTAGTCTTCCTTCCTGGGGGCGAAACAATCAGTATATTGGATATTGGTGAATTTATTTGGTCTATTAATTAATATAGGAAAAATCAAAGTTGAGGCATAAATACTTCACTCTTGACTGTAGAGATTTGTTAAAATCTTGCACTTGGGGAAGAGGAGCTGTGAGCCCCTTCTTTCCTGTGGGTATGTTTGAAGTGATGGAAGAAAGACCTAACTTGGACATAAGCTCAGGAAAGGGGCCAATGGATCCCAGATGGAACAGCCAGGCCCCTAGACTCTCTGCTGCATATCAGTCTCAATTGGAGAACTGGGGGTACAGCCAAGCACTTAGGAACTGGGCCTCCTGTCTCCATAGCCTCATGTAATAGAGGGTTTGGTAGTTGATATACACGCTCACTGATTTTGCCCATGTAGGATGAACACACGTCCAAAGCATACTAGAAATGAAAACGACAGTATTTTGCCCAATCCCTTACTTAGGAAAGAAGAATCCTAATACACCATAGCCCTAGATCTCAGTGGCTTGAAATCTGCATCATAACTGCAGACTGAACAATTATCTACGCACCACCTTAGACTCTCTCTTGAAAGCTTATAGTGGAGACACTAATGTAAAAGGAACATTCTTGATTTCTGGGAGTCTGAGCCCATTATTTCCAGTAGCCAGTATCAGTGTTGATCAGTAGCTAGAAGGAAATCTGGAACCTCTGCCCACCCCCACAAGCTATCAGCAATGCACAGTCGCCTCTCATCACACAGAACTAACTTATACAAACTGATCTTCTTTTTGCCTGCGTTGGTCCCCTTCTCTTCTATTAGTGTGGGTTAACCAATGCCAGGTAAGTGAAGTCTCATCTATACAATATTGGAAGAGGGAATCTTTGAGTTTAAAGGGAATGACTTCCTCTGAGGGCTCCTAGCGATATTTTTCAGTGGTCCATATCTTGTGACCCAGCTAAGATCATGATTTCCATACATTTGTTCAACCATTGCTGTTTATGAACTAGGCTTCATCTTTTTATATTCCATCCTGGTATTCCTAGCAAACAGATATCCCAGTTGTTTATGCAATATTTCTGACTGGGTTGACTTGGCCTGGTGCTGGCTGAGCATAACCAGCTCTATAGACAGCTCTGACGGTGGAGAGAGTCAGGTGACTGCCTGTGTCTGCATGAAAGAGCTTGATGGAAATGCCGAAACTGGGGCCCCACTCATGGAAATTCTGATTGAAAGGTCTGGGATTAGGCTAGGGTATTTGATTTTAGACTAGAACAGCAGATGATGCTGATATGGGGACCATAGACCCTTGTTGAAGATGTTGTGTTGAGTGGAATATTCCATCCCTTCTGCTTTAAATGCTAGGATGAGTCTTCCAGTCCACCAGTCTCTCACTCTCTGAGTTCTCCCAAAGCTTGCAGTGTCTAAGCACTTGAATACAGGCTATAAGTTTGGCTCTGGTCCATATCTACTCTCTTCACCTGGCCCTGGGGCACTATGTTGGACATTTTTTGCCCAACTCAAAGTGAGACAACTCAGAGTGAGACAAAAACTATGCTCACCCTAACATGTCTCAAGGATCTTCTCTAGTTGCTCTCCAGTTTGAGAAGGGAATGGGTATCTATTTGGTGTATTTAGAGTAGCTTTTGTGGGTAGCAGGGACTAAATCCTGGAAAAGCAGACAGACCTTTTCATAGTTATCAGAAGTAGAGGTAAATAGCCAGTTAGAAGAATCCTCCAGGATTCCAGTGAATGTGTCAGTTCTGGAATTAAAAACAAAAAACAAATAAAACAAAAAAACAAGTATTTCATAGCTCCAGTGGCATCTAAGACCATAGACCAAAAAGTTTCAGGATTTCCGGTCAGTATATAAGTTACATTCATAACAGGATCTGTTTTGTATTACTCTAGCAGGGCAAGAATGCATTCTTCCCTTTTGAGCTCTTAAATGGCCTCTGACCAGATTCTTCTGGTCAAGGGTCTGACTGACTAGGGTCATAAGGATAGTTAGTTCTGGAGAGACTCTGGTTTTTGCCAACATGCTTGTTTTGTTGGGCTGGACACACAAAGCATGGAAGTTTTTATCATATCCATAGAAACAAGGGACCCTGCTAGTGAACCATTAGGTTGTCATAGAGAAGCTCAAGTGGGTGTATTTAAAACAGAGGCAGCTTTCCTTCATGTTCCTGCAACCCTTCCCTGCCTCCATTGCCTGGCCAGTCGTAAGGGCTCGCCCTGGTGAGTCTCCATCTTCCACAGAGACTAAATGTCCTCTGTATCCTCTCCAGGCATTCAAATTTCCACTGAGCTTTCCTTGGATTCATTCTGGTAAGTGAATTTGAGATTAGGTGCTAATATCAAGACATTGTCATATGTCTACTCTTCTAGCGTAAGTTGATTATGTCACTCTGAATGTATGTGACCTACATTCCTCCTTCCTGGAGAGCAGACACCTGAAAAGACCTCAGCTCCTCATTATTTTAAGGAACCATCACTAGAATCTGAGTTTGCCAGACTTCAAGGGGAGTTTGGTTCACATGAACAAAAGGACATGTCCTTTTGGATTTATGCTGCTGCCCATTTGTTTACTAGGTTGTGTCTCTGCTTTTTAATTCTGAGGAATGCTTAGATTAAAATTTTTAAGAATTATAATCAAAACAAAATGACAGTGCAAATGACAGAATTTCCTTTTTTAATAGATTTGAATAGTAGTCTATTATGTATATAGATATATATATATATATCACATTTTCCTTATGCATTCATCTGTTGATGGACACTTAGGTTGCTTCTGTATCTTGGCTATTGTATTATAAATAATGCTGCCATGAACATGGGAGTGCAGATATTTCTTTGACATACCGATTTCAATTCCCTTGGATATATGCCATTTGGGACAACACGCATAAACCTGGAGGATGGTATACTAAGTGAAATATGCCAGGCATAGAAAGACAAATACTGCATGATTTCAAATGTATGTGGAATCTAAAAAAATTAAACTCATAGAGGTAGAGAGTAGAATGGTGGTTACTAGAGGCTGGGAGTAAGGGATTGGACAGAGAAAGGAGAGATGTTGGTGAAAGTGTACAAAGTTTCAGTTAGACAGGAGAAATAAGTATCAGCGATCTGTTGCACAGTATGATGATTATAGCTTAATAATGTATTGTATATTTCAAAATGCTAGGAGAGTGGATTTTAAATGTTCTCACCACAAAGAAGTATGTGGGTTAATTAATATGTTAATTAGTTTATTTAATCATTCTACAATATATACATCTATCATAACATCACATTGTACTCCATAAATACATACAATTATTATCAATTAAAGATAAAATAAAACTTTTAAAAATGACAGTGCATGCTTATGCTTTTGCGAAAGTTGTTCATGTATAATTTTGTTTCCTCAAGATAACATATTCTAGGAATGTATTGGCTGAAATTGTCAGAGTGAGGGAGTTGAGTCCAGAATTAAGTGGATATATTCAAGAGTAGAACCTGAAGCCCATATGGGTTGACCTGAGAGCAGAACACAGCTGCAGGCAGAATCCAGGTCCAGGAACAAAGTGGCAAAAGTCAATTAAGGTAGGCTAGGTAGACTCTATGCCAGAGACAAGTAAAACAGTAGGTGTCAGATAATCAAAGCCAAACTGGAAATAACCAACCCAAGTGGAAAATAATTCAAAAGCAGAAAATCAAGTGGGTTGAAGTCAAGGGGAATATAAAGAACATCTATTTACACATATGGCTGAAAAATTCCAGGTGGATTGGTACCATTTCAGTCAAGCTGTCCTTTATTCCTCAAACTTGAGTGTGCAAACTTTCAACTCTAGTCTATAGTAATAACATGGTGAGCTACATGCAAGTAATAAGGATATATTAACTGGAAAGCAACAGAATCTTCTGGCATCTTTTTAGTCCCTTTCCATAGATAAAATAGTTTACTTACTTCCAGAGGTGGAAACATTATGCACACAGTAGCATGTATAACTCTGCATATATTATCATTATAAAATGTTTTATTCAAAAGTGAACAATACAAGTTGTTTTCGTCTTTATATTTTTCACTCACAATTGATTGGGTGAAACTTTCCATATAAGCACAGACATAGCCATCTCATTCCTCTTTATTACTGACTAGTATTTCATGGTAGCAACATACTAGAATTTATGGTACTAGTCCTTAGAGTAGACACTTTGTTTCTGATTCTTTCAAATTAAAAGTATGTTGTGATAAACATCTTTGCAAATATGACTTCTCAAACTTCAGCAAGAATTTTCATAAGGCAGCTTAATTTCTGGGCCAAAGAGTACATGAAACTTTATTTGAGAACTATTGACAAGTTGCCCTTAAAAAAAACTGCACCAATTTACATTCTCACCTGAACTGTGTGAGGGTGCCCACTGCCTCCATATCACAGCCTATAAAAGGCCACATTCATTGAAATGAGTCTTGATTATGTCTCCATAGCATTTTACTATTAAAATTATTGTGTTAATTTTATGCATACCCTTTAGAATTTCATTAGCTTCTATCATCTTTCCTCATAGGCTTCTGCTTCCTAGAAGTCAATGACAAAATGTTCGTAGCTTCCCATAAAAAATTGTAAAAAGCAGTGTATCTAATACCATTTGAGTTCTAAATCCTGGTGGAGGGGGAAAGATTCTAGTCAGAGAGCTCTAAGGGAAATAGCTCTGTATCAGAGAATTTAACTGTGAGTCATTGTGGAATGTGGAAAAGATGAAATATAAGCCATAATATGTCTATTAAGTGCAGGCAAACAGTCCAAACCAACAAAAATTCAATCTAAATTGGTCACTAAATTGCTAAATTGGTCAGCAGTTATGATTCTTATGTTCTCAACAATATAGAGTCTATATAATGATCTCATCAACTCTAAGTCCCAACTTAGCTTATCAGCCTTATTATTATCATTACTCTTTTTTTACAATTATCTGAATGTTATTGGTGCAATTGACATAATGCATTGTCCAGGTCTGTTATAAAGCATAATTGCTTCAAAATATTTTGAAAACTACTGAGAAGTCATTTGATCTTAATTTCCTGGTGCATGCCACAGTAAAGTTGGCATTTGAGATATCTTTACGCTATTGATCCACTCTCCTAAATTTTTTTTGTTTCATTTTTCCTAATTTATGTTATATTTCTTTATGGTCTACATTCTTGTATGCAAACCAAAATCTTTTCAGAAATGCATCACACACACACACACACACACACACACACACACACATCTGGTAAAGAGTGGAACATTTCACAATTCTATTTGGCAAAGCTAATCTAACATTCATTTTCTCTTCCCTAGGAACAACTTCAATTTCCCAAAAAGCATCCTAGATGCTGTAGTTTGAATTCCCTAAGATTGGAATAAATAGGATCGAAGAGATTGCAATTGCCCTAGGCAGTCATCAGGCGTCTCCTGCAGGTGGAGAATCTGTCTCGTATCCTCACTGCATTACTGGCAGGCTCTACTCTGGGAATCAAACTGAGGGACAGGGTAACAATTAGGAGTGGGAGAAGGAATGAGGAAAAACATTGACTTCTGGCATTCCCTTTCTTTCCTGCCCTTCATTATCTATCTCTAAGAAGATGCAGCTGTGGTTGCTGATACAACATGCTGTTGACGCAGCCTCCTCTCTGGGAACTGAGCTACACAGAGTCCTAGCATTGGCTCACTGATTGGGTAGCCGTGTAATTCATCATCCAACTCAGGATGCTTCTGAAAAGCAAAGAAGGTGTCATTAATAGTTAATCTTCGACAACAGGCATAAACCCAAACTGTCCCCAGTAACCTGGGACTTCTGGTTACACTACTTAAAGATGAGATTGAATAGGTCGGAAAGGGGAGGAGAGAGTGGAAGGAAAATGTTAGAGTTGTTATCCTGGAGGCAAGTGGGAGCTGTAGGATAAGGTGAATGTCTCAGGTGTTTTACTCTGATTTTAAACTTTAGAGCTATTTTGCCCCAGGACTTCTGTTGCCTGAATGCCAAATGGTCAGGTCATTGCCAAATAGGACCTTGGAGAGCTGAGGGAAAGCAGGTGCCCAAAGAAGTGAAAAGAATATGGATCTTCTAGAGAAGGGAGGTTATTGAACAAGTGTTTGCTTCAGCAACTCCAGTGTATGCTTCATCTCTCATATTTGGAATATTGAATGAGAAAAAAACAACCAAAGAAAATGTAATGATGTGTCTACTTCCTTTATAAAGGTGGTTGGGTGAGGCTTGGCTATCAGCCAGAGGGATCTTTCTGCCTGGCAGGCTGCATTAGATTTATCTCAAGGGGGCCATAACACAAGATGTTCTGAAATAGACTGTCTGCCGTGGGCTGCTGGCTCCTAGATTTTTAATAGTAGCCTCAGGAGATTTCTAATGTGTAGTCCAGAGCTGGTGTGATTCAAATCAGCTATACGGAGAGGATTTTCTTTCTTTACAGCTCTCAGTACCAGTGTGTTGAACAGAGGTCACCATACTCTCACCTTCTTGTCCTCCTAGAGGCTCCAGGATTTGTGAACTGCAGATCTGGCACTGTCACATCTAGTCAGTCTTCCAGGGGCTGGTACATTGTTGAAGGTTTTGTGTCCATCTCAACTAACACAGAGCCAGAGTAGGTGCTAGAGGTTTCTGATTGGCCTATTTGACAAGTAGGTCAGAACTCTTCTGTCTGGTCACAGATTTAGGGTGTGGTTTGTGGATCTATGGGCTTAGTCCCACTGCTGAGAAGCTGGGCAACAGTGAAGGCTCAAGAAAATCCAACAGTCTAAACACAGATTAAGAGGATGCTCATGGAGGTCAGCTAGCTCAGAGAAGACCCCGAGAGCTCTAGGGATAGTTTCAGCTCTGAAGTTTTTAAAACAGAAATTGAGATCAGGTCTTGCTCTTCTGGGGAAACAGTTGTATCAAGGACCTCAGGATGGAGTGCAAGTTAGTTTGGTAGCATGATAGAGCCTCCTTTGCATTCCTTTAGAGAACAGCAAAGGATATTTTTATTCGTTGAGCCCTAATGTGGCCATTGGCCAGAAATTTTTGATCAACGATCTGACAGACTGGGTCTACCAGAAATAGAATTCTAGGACAATCCTGGCTCTTTTATAATTTGCTTGTTTTGGCGGGATAACAAGGGATAATTCAGAAATTCCAGAGGCTGATTTCATAAAGCAGTGGAAGTTTTGAGAATATCTGGAGAAATTTGGGACATTGAGTGATTTATTTTTATTATTTTATTATTATTTTTTTTGAGACAGACTCTCACTCTGTTGCCCTGTCTAGAGTGAGTGCTGTGGCATTAGCCTAGCTCACAGCAACCTCAAACTCCTGGGCTCAAGCAATCCTACTGCCTCAGCCTGTAACTGGGACTACAGGCATGCGCCACCATGCTCAGCTAATTTTTTCTATATATTTTTAGTTGTCCAGATAATTTCTTTCTATATATTTTTTAGTAGAGACGGAGTCTCGCTCTTGCTCAGGCTGGTCTTGAACTCCTGAGCTCAAACAATCAGCCTGCCTCAGCCTCCCAGAGTGCTAGGATTACAGGCGTGAGCCACCACGCCTGGCCTTGAGTGGTTTATTATAGAAGGTTGGGTTAGATCACTTTCCCAGGGTCACTGGGAGGGAATCAAAGGCCTTTGTTTTCTTGGAAGATTCAAGCAGGAACGTTTAAGGCAGAAACAGCTTTACTTTGTATTCCTGGAAATCTCCTTTTCTGTCGCCTTTATCGCTGTCATAGTGGTGTGTCTTAGTGAGGCAAGAGACCTTCAAGAGGATTTTATCTCCACTGATTTGCATCCCTTCCTGGTGTTTCAACTACCACTAAGCTCTCCTGATGCTCACTGCTAGTAGTAAATTTGCAATCAGATGCAGATAGGGGGATTTGGTTTGGTTATTTGGTACTGTTTGTGGATTCCTAATCCTATTGTATCTGTTGACCTTGTCATTCCTCAAGAACAGAGACATTAATTATTCTCAGAGTATTGGACAATTTGACGTACAATCCGTAGAATACAAGTCCACCAGTGTTTAAAATTATTTTAATTTCAGTCTCTGTTCCTCTTGAAACTTTAATTATTTTCAGAGATGAACAAGGTAAGACTTGGTTCTATTCGTTTACAAGTCTGTTTCCCATTGTCCTTAGATTTAGTGAATATATTTTATTAATATTTCTAGCACTGCTGCCTGGTGCCCCACTTGTCACTTAATAAATATATGTTCCAAAAATGATTGCTAAATAAATGAATGTCAAAATCATAATACCATGGTTAGCTTTATCACCATCTATGACATATCAAACTGCAAGAACAATCTCTTAAAAAAAATTGGAGCTCACTTTAGTATATCTGAAGTAAATATGTTAAAATATATAATTATAAAACTAAGTGAATATGATTATATTATGAAAAGACTTGTGTGTTTACAAATTCTTTCTGGAAGATAGCATGTTCCAATGCTATGCTTGAAGGGGTCTGAGAGGGGTTAGGCCAGGAATGTAAGGAAGGTTAGAGTTACACAATCTGTAAATCAGGAGCCAGCAAAAAGCCTAGAAGTGAGACCCAGAGTAGGCCAATGTTAGGTCGTGTGGATGTATTGAGAAGCCTTCACCCAAACTGGCTGAATGGTGGGCAGAACACAATTACAGAGAATTTAAAGAAAAGAACCATAAATAGGAAGTCATATAAGTTGGGAAAATGTGAGACAATCTCAGGAACAAGAAAAAGGATGGAATAAAGAAAATAATAGCCATACTAGAGTAAAGAGATATAAATACAAGAAGAATCCAAGAATATAAATTAGTTATGCAACAAATGAACTGAAGCCTGAGCCAGTTTGGGAGGTTAGAGCTCATACACTCACAGGGGTGCAGGAAGATTTTCTATCAGATGTTAGGTCTGTCCAGCTGGCTGCCTCTCAGTCTTCCCCCATAGAAATAGTTCTGCCCTTGGGAACTATTCTAATTAAGTAATAATCATGACATGTTTTGGATTATACTTATGATAAAAATAAATATCATCAGTTTCTTCTAAACTTGACTGGCGTCTGGGAATCTAGAGAGAGGTGTGCTATGCTGTTTTTTTCCAGGAGCTGTCATTCATCAATCTCAATCCTTCAAGCTGTAGCTCAGGACAAGAAAATAATGGGGCAACAGTGGGGGCGGTGGTGCAGATAGGAGGGAGGAGGTTTCTGGACAGCCAAAAGTTTTACAGGATGGTTGATTTTTTTTCCCATCGGACATCTTGGACTGCCATTCACAGTCTATTATTACGGTGCTTACACATAACAAGTTAGAGACAATTGTTTGACAAAGAAGCAGATAGGAGCAAGCAGATCGAAAGTAGCAAGGATAAAATCTAAAAGTCTCATGATAAAAATACAAAATATCAAGCAGAAGAAAGTACAAAAATGGAGCCTTTGGAGTTTTAAAAATTATTTTTCAATGTGAAAGTATTGCATATGATCACTATAATTTATCATTGTTATTACTTTGACTTATCAGTAAAAAGATAAATTATATTATGGGTATTCTTTTTATAAATTCCAGAAATTAAGGCAATTATTTCAATTAAAAAGATGGTTAAATATAAAAAGACCATTCTTTAAAGGATTAAAAATATTAATAGCTAATATTTACTGAGTGTGTAGTAACTGGCAGGCACTGTTCTAGTGCTTTGTATTTCTTAACTCATTCAATACTCATATTACCCTATAGGGTAATTTCTCTTATTATTCCTATTTTATAGTTGAGGAAACTGAGGCATGGAAAGGTTAAATGCCTTGCCTAAGGATATAGTTAGAAAGTGATAAAACCCAGGTTTGAATCTAGACAGTCTAACCCCAGAATTAAAATTTTTCTCCAAATATTTATGGTAAAATATTTTAAACACGTAGAAAAGTTGACAGAACTGTACAATGAACACCTATATGCTCAACACCTAGAGCCTTCAATTATCATTTTGTATTTACTTGATCACATATCTCTCCAAGTATGCATCCCTAAAACCATGCATTAATTCTTCTTTTTTGACACCCTTCAAAATAAGTTGCAAGCAGTAGTAAATTTCACCAATAAACACTTTGTCATTCATATAATTAACTAGAACTCAATATTTGCTTATGGTTTTTATAAAAGTAAAACAAAGTAAAATGTATACATCTTAAGGATACCATTCTACCAGTTTTGACAAATGTATACACCTGTGTGCTCCAAATCCTTAACAGAATGTTGAGCATTGCAATCGCCACAGGAAGGTCCATTATACCGTCCCAGGCAATTCCTACCCTACTCCCAGAGATTAGTTTTGTCTCTTCTAGCACTTCATACAGATTGGATCACGTGGTTTTTAGGTGCAAGACTTCTTTCACCCAGCACAATGTTTTTGGACTCAGTCATTGTTATGTATATTAGTCCATTCATTTTTATCGCTGAATTGTATTCTATTATATAAATATACCACAGTTTTTATTTTTAAAAATTGATTCTCTTCTTGATGGACTGTTTCCAGTTTTGAGGAATTATGCCTTTTATTTACATTTTCCCATGTTTATCATTTCTCATTCTCTTCATTTCTTCTTAAAGATCTAAATTTCCATCTGAAACACCTGAAAATATCTTTATTTTGTCTTCATTCTTGAAGAGTATTTTTGCTGTATGCAGAATTCTAGTTTTACATTTCTTTTTTCTGTCAACAGTTTAAAGATCTTATTACATTCTCTTCTGGTTTCCATTTTTTATAATTATAAGGCAGGGATCATGCTTATCATTATTTCCTAGTATATAATGTGTCATTTTTCTTTTACTACTTTCAAGATTTTGTCTATGATATACCTTACTAATATTTGACCCATGGGACTTAAAAGATATATTAGTGGTGATGTATAAAATATTTTGCTTCATAAATTAGTCTTTTTTATCACAAATTTAAATAATAGGTATGTGCTTTTTAATGCACTGTCCTTGAAATCATTCTATAAAGAATTTTACATAGTTTGCAAATACACATAATCTTTTATCGCTTGGTTTTGGCTATTTGTACATCCATATAACTATATAACAATATACTATATATATACACACATGCATATATACACATTCATACTTACACATATGTGTACATCTCTATGTGTATATAAAACATGTGCACACACATATACTTTAATTATCTGTATTAATTTCCAGATCCATATTCCTAATTAATCTCTGAATTTTTACTTTTAGATGTTTCATATGTATCTCAAACCCCTCAAAATGAAAAACACTATCTTTTCCTAATCTCTAAACTACTCCTTCTCCCATAGTCTATATTCTCTGTATAATACTCATACAAGCCAGATCCTATAGACTTCACTGTCAGAACCCATGATGTATATACATAGTTGGGAATCAATTATTAGGGTGTTTTTGAAAATATAGACAGATATTAAGAAGCACAGCATTTTCTAGTTAGAAGTTGTTTTTATTTTTAAATAATTGCACATGAATATGCTTAAAAAATTGATATAGTTAACAGAAGAATAAAAAATTAATAGTGGTCCCTTATAAGGATGCACTATAATTGTTTTAGTGGCTGCACCTGAGATACATTTGACTGGTTCTCTTCTTATCTATAAAAATTAAACTTCTCTGAAAGATCTTGTATATGTAAATTGTTTTGACATGTGTACCTAAGGGGTAAACTCCTATTGCTCAAATTGCTAGGGTAAAGTGTACACATTTTCATTTATAGAGTTAGTGGCAGATTTGTGTCTAGAACAGTTATACCAATTTGCACTATCAAAAAAGGTTGGTTAAAGTGTTTTCTCATATCCTAGCCAACATTTTGCTTCATTAAACTGGTATTTCCATTTTAAATTATTATAAATAAGTTAACTTATTCTTCCTTTTATAAATTTTATTGTTTTTTTAAAATGTTAATTTTATTTTGAATGTAAATTATCGAACCACCTAGAATTTACATAGATGCCACAAGTATAAGGAGCCAAGGGTAATAAGAACTGCCCAATTCTGAATCTTCCCATGGATGTTCTACAAACAATATAGTAACAAAAAAAGAAAACACCAAATACAACATAATCATACACAAAACTACACAAATAAATACAACAAACCTACACACAACCCTAGCCTTGGGGTCACATGTGGCCTTCTGGATCCTTGAATGTGGCCCCTTTTCGAGGGGCCAACTTGGGGATCTGGAGGGCCACATGTGGCCTTGAGGCTGCAGGTTCCCCATCCCTCAGCATAACTAGAGGGCAGAGAATGCTCCAATTTCAAAATGCCTGTAAAAGAAAAGTAAACCAAAATCCATTTGAGCAATATCTTATACTCAAAAGCCTTTATGAAAATCAGGGAATGGAGGAGAGGAAAAGTGACTGGCAAGGACTAAAACTGATTTAAAGTGATGGACAGAAAGAGAATGCCAACCTAAGTGTGAAAATACTAGGGGAAAAGCATTTTCCGCAAACTTCCTTGTATCGGTTATTGAATATTTCCTATTTTTCCACTCTGATTTAAAACAAACTACTCGATTTTTATGTAGATTCTATATTATGCTAATACTTCAGATTATGCTTAATGACAGTAACAGAACCAGCATGGGGGAAATGAAACCATGTGATAGATTAAAACCCAACGCTTAATAGTCTTAAGTCTGCTGGAGCACTAAGTTGCAGCCAAGACTATAAGCAGTAGTATCAGATGGCAAAAGCAGTCCAGTGGGCATTAATAATAATTCAACCTCAAACTACCAAAAGCACAGCACTAAACACTGCCACTGACTTCGTTACTATGATTGCTCCCCAAATTGCTGAAAGTTGCTGTTGAAGCTTCTGGATCTCTTACAGAAATGGATTATCCATTGCCCCTCTTACATTGAGTCATTAGATCTAAATTCAAAATCTTGATTTGGTACACTTGACTGGCTTGCCTGAAGTTATGCGGTCACTTCTCAGATCCATGAAAGGCTAGAAAAGTTATTATCTGTATTTTCTGACCCTTTCTTTCACTTGTGTTGCAGTAGGTCTCCAACCATGATTCATATTAATACAATAACAAATTCCCTAAATCTAGATAGTGGTTTACCACGATAGACAGTACTATGTCCTCTCTAAATTGATGTCCACTATGCTTGTTCACTTTCAATTTTACAAAACAGAAAATATTTTACTTTGCCAACATTTGCATTAAAAACATTTCTAGACAATCCCAACTGACATCAATCTACTCAGTGAAGCAAGTTGGTCGTTAAGTTATCCCAGTGGGCCCACTGATTTGTGGACATTTCTAAAGTAGCTATACTGAACTATCATTGTTTACACTTGCCTAAAAAGTTTATAGCTTGTAAGCATTTTTTGTGGTGTAGTTTAAAGGTACTAAAATTTAGATTTCAACACACCTGGATTAGCATTTATTTCCACCATCTAACTAGCTTTACAATAATGAAGTCATGAAACTGATCAAGCTCAGTCTCCTCTTCTGTAAAATGGTAATCACAAGGTTGATGTACAAGAAAATGAGATGATATAATTAGAAACATCCAGTGCAGTGCCTCAAAAATGGTAGTCACTCAGTAGGCATGGCCATAATTATAATCACCATAAATGTTTTGATAAATATTGACTCATACTCAAATTTGAAATTTGTTTGAAGGAGAATTTTTTTTGTATAAGAATTCACTCATTTCCCCATACTTTTGCTACTTCAGCAATTTTCAACAGATACCCAAGAGAAATGGCTTCCACTTCAAAGATATAAAATGTTGGTACAACTGGAATTTTTTAGAGTCTAAGTCTAAATTGACTTTGATACAATTATTGCCAAAAGCTTGCTTTAGCTACTCAATTTTTCAGAAAGGCAGTCTAATGGATGGATTAACTATTAATCTTTCTATATTTTTCAGGTTTTAGTGTTGTATTAAGATAGCTCACTGGAAAGCCTAGTGCCTGGACCATATTATATAAATTCCCCACAGAAATGATTTTACTGAAATATGATTTAATGATTAATAATTTATAGTCTGCACTCAACCATAGAGAAGTTGGTTGCATGCCAGTTCCATTTGATAAGTGCTTGCATTTCTTTGCAATACCATAGAGAACAGCACTCACCATCCGTTCATTCATCTAGTCAACAACCCAGGATATTTTCATTCAGCTTCAGAGTTATCACTAGAAGAATCTTCTGGGATAAGTGACTGGGCTGGGAGAGAGAATTAGTACTGATGAAGACAGTACTGTGGTCCAGATTTCTGTATGGTCTGATTTAATCTTTATGACCTTGTGAGATATACGAAGGATTTCAAATTTTACATATGAGGAAGGTAAGAATCAGGGGATGTTACTGAGGTGGTGCATGGCAAAATCAGGAGTAAAGGTGAATTTACCATGGAGTGGTAACAGAAGAAGAAAAGGGAGATGATACTTGTACATGCAATAAGAAGACAGCCTGGAAAATTGTATCCTGAGTTTTCAATAACAGTTGTTTAAACTATTTTCATTAATGATAGCACCTTGGCAAAAAAGTTTGCAACTTCCCTTTGTGTATACTTTTAAGGACAATATATATAGCAAAAATAAGTTTAATAGTGGTGGTTAGCAATCAGAATGTATCCCTAAAAATATCAAATATAAGAGTTACTTTTATTGTGATCAAAAAAGACATATTGATTTTGTTAATTCAATACTGCATAAATTTAGTTTAGCTATATTAGCCCAGACTTTTATATCATGTGATAAACTGTAACAAATTCAATCAAAGGATCTTAACATTAGAATTTCCCAAAATTACAAGGTATTGACATTATCAATCAATATCTGGATCTATTTAAATCATTCCACCCAACTGTCAACAAGTCTGTGCTTCCACATTGCTAGTCAAGGGGAAGGTCTAATGCCCAAATCAACCCATTTTAATTTTGACAGCTTTTTAGAAAGTTCTTTATTATCTTGAGCTAAATCTATTTTGGCTTCAGCTCATTGATCCTAGTTCATCCTTTTTGAATAATACAGAAGTCTAATTTCTCTTCTGCATGAGAATAATTCAGATACTTGGAAATAGTAAAGTTCCACTAGAGTCTTTTCTGCCCCAGCTATACATCCTCCATTATTTTAACTTATCTGTGTATGGCGTCATTTTACTTTAATTAGCATTCTGATGCCATTTAAAGACCCTTCAGTTTGTGTACGTGCCTTTTGAGTGTGGTGTTCTTGGATTACAGCACAGTAGAGAAGGACTGCCTCCTCCATCTTGCTTCAGTATAAAAAGGTTATATTAGCAGAAACAGATTAGTATAGATTTGTACAACAATGACTTGTAAGTAAAATCCTTGACAGTTTTTTCTGCTACAAAATCACATCTATCCTTGACTGTACTTGTGGAGATGGGTTTAGTCCAAAGTTCGAAGTCTTACATTGTATTATTCTATCAAATTTGGTACACCATTCTAAAATGTTAAATTTTATCACAATTAGAAATTCACAAATTTTATTTATTAAATATATCACAAATAAAATATTTATTTCCCACCTATTATTAATATGTGCCTATCACTGTACCAGGAATTTTCACTCGTATTATTTTATTTTATCCCTATTTAACCCAAGGAGGAATCCTAATTTTACGACTGAGAAAACAAGTTCAAAAGTATTAAGACCTCAGTGTTTTGACTGAGGTCTCTTAGAACATTAGTAACAGAGTTTAGGATTTGAATGTAGATCTAGCTGAGATCAAACTTCCTGGTTTTATTTATTTGTTTCTTCTAGGCTATTTCTCCACTACAGCTGAAACTGTTGACGTGTTGAATAAACCATATAGAATAAAAAGGACTTAAGTGTGTCATGTCCATTGGTCAGCAGCCTTTGGACAAAGATCCCAAGCCTTTATAAATCTGCCTAATTATAATACTATCTATCATATATTTTTTCATGTTATGAGACATTTTATAAATTGACTTACTAAAGTCCAAATATATATATTTTACTTTATTTTCCTTGTGAAATAATCAAGACTTGTGGTGAGAAAATAAAACATGAATAGTGTAGGTTCATGTACAAAGAAGTATATCCTGAGCAGCCCGTAATTGCCATAAAGCCTACATATTTTTTAAAAAGCTCAAACAACCTTCACCCAGAAAATTTAGTTCTTCACTTTTGACAATAGAAGGAGCAGATTAGAAATAGCAATGCAATATAAAGTCTCAGTTGATTGCTAAAGCAGGAAACAGTAGGACTCTAACAGCATAACAAAATCATTTAATTATTGCCTATGAGAGCATCACTATAGTATCATAATATAGTAATTAATGTTTAACAACTGTGAGTTATGAAGAAACTATTTCATATATATTCAAGGATTTCTGTGTAAGGAATATAACTTTGGAAGGCTCATTAAATATTTTAAAGAAAAAGATTTTGTATGCAAGAGAAAATTTTATTTGTATGTAGCTTAGGCTTATAAATTGTACTTATTTAAAGGATCTTGGCTTCCCTTGATAAAGTTTAATATATGAAGTGTTTGTGTGTGCATGTTGGGCATATGAATAATTCTTAGAAAACTTTTAATAAGTCTCAGTTTTTTGCATGATATTGAGCAAGATATTTGGAAATAAGTAAATTTTAAGGTAAGCAATTTTGAGTTTTTATACCATTAGTTTGGGAAGAGAGTTCAAAGTAGAGATATGTTGGTCTTCTGAGTCCATATTCCTCTTTAGAATTGCCTTGTACCCTATCCCTGAAACATCTGTTGAAGGACTTGGGTATAAGCAGCCATTGCTCTTGCAAAAATGTCCCTCCCTCTGGTCATAAATGACTGAACCAAGGGGAAATGAATTTATAGGTTAGTTAGGCCAATTAGAGTATATATCTATTTACCTTTTTATTGAAACATAGATTATAGGTATACAGTGGGAACTTAAACTGAAAAATCAAATAAAGTTAAGGCTGTTGTAATATTTTGGTCTATATACATTCTCAGAAGGAAGCCATTTTTCAGGTAGAATGCAGTGGCATGAAAAGCAAAGCCCAGAAAATGTGTGATCCCATGAAAAGCATAAATAGTCATCCCAGTATTTTATTTCTGTTTTTATTTCTCATTTTTATTTTCCATAGCACATTTATGACACAGAAATATACTATGTGTCCTTTCCTTGAATAATATTTAAAATATCTCCCACTCACCATTTACTTAAGCTAGCAGTGGAAGTCTGATTCTTGCAATGAGTGGTGCCCCATTAATATTAATTACCTTATCTCTTTAATACTTTTAATTAATAGATAAGTAATTTATTAAAATATTAACTCAGTTTTTCACAACAGTAGAAAATTCTGAAGTAGAACAATGTATGTATATGTGAGTGGTTGATTTCTGCCTTAGAAAAATCTTATAGAAGGAATTCAGCTAGACCCAGCACTGCAAGAGAAAATATACAGATAAAAAATGCCACAGTATCAAGTACAAAATTTCCTACCCTTAATTATAATAATAAAATTACAAAGAGAATTTAGGCAAACAAATAAAGAAAAATCAATCATTCAACATCGATCACTTGAAGAGTAAATTTTAAGAGGAATTAGACTGGAACAAATCAGCAAAGGACATATTTGTATATGTGAAAAATGAAAAGGTTCATCAATGGGAATTCAAGTAATTATATTTGATAAACACTTTCATTTTGAATGTGCTGTAGGATGACTTGAATAGGTTAAGACTAGAATTGAAATATGTGACGACTAGTAGAGCCTCTCAAATATAGAATTACAAAGATGACTATCTTCAAGTAGGTATATAAATAGATATTAATAGTATTCAAGATTCATAATGGAAACTTGCTGAAAGAAAATTATTTTGTGTAGAGAGATTGATGACAGAGAGAAAAATGTCACAAGTAATTTTCAAGGTATTGAATTTGAGTTTTTGTTTCTACAGTAGCTCAGATGTTAAAGAGTGATTCTAATCAAGTACAAACACAATGAATTTTGTTTTTACCTGTTAAGTGCTGCCATTGGTGAAATTATCACATAGGCAGCTGGAAGAAGAAAGGGTTTTGAAAAATGTACTTGGTCAATAGTCATTTGAATACAGTAATTAAAACTTTGTGTCTGTCCATGCATTCATCAGAATGATGGCTATAACTGAGGAGGAAGGCAGAATGTTAAGGGATATGAGAGTTAAAATTGGGGTTAAAATTTGACCTGTGTTAAAAATGAGACAAGGGAAGTAATCAGAGATATAAAAGGAGATACGGAAGGGTGGGCTCCAGATCCGTGAAGACTAAGTTTAAGTGAAGGAAGTAGAGTCAGTCGTTAAATACAGCTCAAATAATTGGATTTTTCTCTGGGAAAAAAAAAAAGATCTTTAGCAACCTTTGAATTCTTTTATTAGAGTGGAGAAATTAAAAGCAGATTTCAGTAAAAAAATAAAAAAGAGTGTTCAAAAGATGAGTAAATGAAGCAATTGAGTTATTCATGAAATTACAAATTAAGCCTGATATTACGTACAGTAAAACTCAGAACAACTTAGATTTCTACAAAACTCAGGAATGTGTTCTGTGTTCTTTAAATGAATGCATGTATTCACTTGCTGATCTCTATTTTTCATATCCTAACCTTTTTAATTTTATGTTTTTCTTGATATGCCCACTTTTATATAGAATTAAAGAAAATTAATTTCTTACAGGTACAAAATTGGAAATGTTGGCTTCACCAGAACCTAAGGGCCTTGTCCCCTTCACTACAGAGTCTTTTGAGCTTATAAAACAACGTATTGCTAAAAAACACAGCGAGGAACATGAAGAAGAAGATTTAAAGGCAAACACTGACTTGGAAGTTGGCAAAGAGCTTCCATTTATTTACGGAAACCTTTCTCGAGGAATGGTGTCAGAGCCCTTGGAAGACGTGGACCCATACTACTACAAGAAAAAAAATGTGAGAATTAATTGAAATTATTAGGACTACATTTTTATTTTATTTCCAGACATGCAAAAAATGTAATTGAGATAGGGTATAAAAAGAGAATGAAGAAGAAGGAGGAGCTAATTTTAAATTATACAGAACTACATAAGATATTTCATTTTGGGCACACATACATTTGAGATTTTTATCAAAACTGATGTCTTACCTGGTTGAGTAGTTTATTTTGGGTAACTTTACTTCTTAATATAGGTACCAATATGCCTTAATGTAAATGACTTGTTTTAAGGGAACATGATAATGACTATTTATAGTTATCAATTTTAAAATAACTATAAAATGTCTAGGATAGGTAGGACAATTTAAAATGTTCAACTTGATGAGCTTACTGTTAAGAAAGTAAATTCTAACCTGCATCTTATTTATCATTTTTATTCATTCATACACACATTAATTCAAACCTTATCTTAAGTCCAGAATGACTTGAGGGACCTACTTACATATGTACAATCCCAGAACAAGCACAAAATGCTAAATATGAAAATTATGTTTTAAAAAGGCAGAGATCTTTGTGAACCAATGAACCTGGAATAGTCATTAAGGAAGTATAATTTGAGTAAATAGTTTGAAGAACACTTCAGATTTTAATAAGGCAAAGGGAAGACTTTCTGTGAGCAGGAAACAACACAGATTGATTCCGGAATGGGGAAAAGACAGAGTGATGCTATAACTGGAAACTTAGCTGTGTTGCAAGTTGTGGAATGTAAGATTAGATAATGGAGGTGTCGACATGAATTTAATACGGTGATCATAGGGACTGATGTGATGAGTGCAATGTTTAAGTAAATTTAATCTGGCAGATTTCGGAATTACTATTGCACAGAAGAGATAGGGTCAGAGAGGTGCAATAGGAGAGGGGGTAATACAGACTTGATGTCTAGAGATCTGGATTACAGTAGCAGAGGAGAGAGAGAACACACTTGAGAAGAAACAGCAGGATTTGACTAACTAAAAATGCCAAGATTTTCAGCTTGGAAGAATGGTGGTGCCATTGACAAAAGGAGATAACTATAAAAAGATCAAATTTGTGGAAGGTGAGGAGTAGCCCCACAGTGGGCAAATATAATTTGATATTGTGGAACATTCAATGATATTATAATATCCAATGCTTGACATGGAATTGAACCAAAGTCTCTGGACAGAGGACAAAGTGATTTTTTAAATAACTACAGCCCTTTGGAATACTTTTTGTGTTGGAAGGGTATTGACATTTTACAGTAGAAGAGTATACGTATGTATGTGTGTGTGTGTGTATGCACTAAAAAAGACGTGCAATATGTAACATTAGCTATAAAACACTTGCATAATCTTGAGAACATTTTAGTGAAAGTGTCAGTCAAGTCCTCACTCATCCCAATCATCTCTTCATTCAGTTTTTGCTATGCTTACATCCTAACAATTGAGATGGCATAGTAATCTTAGGAGTAGCTGCAATGTAGCAGAGTTGGGAGTGCCCTGCAGTGTACACAGACATGGTAGGCAAAACTGGGTTTGTTATTGAAGATAAAACTAAGAATTATGAAGACTAAAGCAAGGCCCAGAGTTATTCATGGTCTAGTTTTTATGAAACACCTGGGACAAAAACAGCAAGAATAGCTTAGTATAAAAAGTGCTATTATCAATGACACCAATCTATTTAAACTTTTAAGTTGTATTCAGCTTATTCTGTTAAAGAGGGCATAAAACAAATAATTATAAAATTCATAAAACGATTTCATCTCTTAAAATTGGAAAATTATTATGTCTGGAATTACCTCTTTACAATGAAGAATTTAATGCTTTAATATTTCAGTATGTTAGTTTACATGATATAAATGTCTGGTTTAGATGCATCTAAATTATCTATGACACAAGTTGGGCTTCATTTTATAGAATCTGTTTCTTTTTATTTCAAAGTATTAGGAGGTACAAATAATTTTGGTTACCTGGATCACTATTATAATACTTGAGTCATGGTTCTAAGATTGCCCATCACCCAGATATTGTTCATTGTATCCATCGAGTAGCTTTTCACCCATCCCCTCTACCCACCTCCCCCTTGTTGATTTCCATTGAGTTTTAGTTTCCTCTATGCACATGCGTGTTCATGGGTTAGTTATAATTTAATATTTTTAAATATTAATATTTACTATAATGTAATATTAAATATAACATAAAATATTTAATATAAAATATAATATAATGTAATATAATAATGTTTAATATAATATTCAATATAATTTAATGTTTTTCCATTCTTTAGATACTTCACTTAGCATAATGGTCTCCAGTTCGATCCAAATTGCAAAAGGCATTAAGTTATCCTTCTTTAGGGCTAAGTAATATTTCATGGTGTATATATACCACATTTTGTTAATCCACTCATGAATTGATAGGCACTTGGGTTGATTCCACATATTTGCAATTGTGAATTGCACTGCAATAAACGTTTGAGTGCAGGTGTCTTTTTGGTAAAATGTCTTCTTTTCCTTTTGGTAA